>VZSZ01005498.1:31476-91438 GCA_013398815.1 Ibidorhyncha struthersii
TTTTTTTTTTTTTTAACCTGACAGTGAATGTCACTATGTTTGAAGGAGGACACCAAGTGAGTTCAGTGAGTCTTTGCAGGGATCCCCTCGAGTCTGTGATGCTCCTGGAATCAAAATAATCCACTTCAGGATGTCTTTCCTGCTATTCAACCTCTACTAATTATATCCATTGCTGCTTATTCCACTTCCTTCTGCTGTTATAATTCCTCTTTTTTTCTCTTGTGTTATGCTTCTTGATTTTGGAGAGTATCCCTCGCTGTATCCAGGCTTCTAAGAATCACTTAATTCTGCAGCATCAGATAACCTTCTAGGGGAAAAGAAACTCTTGCTTAAAACCACCTTTTGACTAAGCTTTGACACCCGAATTGCTCTAATTTTTATTATACTCAATTGACCGATCAAGTTTGCTCTTTGGTGAGCTGTCTACTTTTTTTTTTTAAGTGATGGGAAACTCGCAATGGACTGTAATATTCTAGCTGCAGTCACTGTACGTGAGGATGCTTGTGTCTGCTGGGATGCCTCTGTGGTTTCTAATCAAACTTACTCTTTGAGAAAACAGTAATCCCTCACTCTGCAAGCTCATGCAGTGTTTGCTGAGTGCTTGTCCTGAAATATCTTACTGTTACTTTGAATATGTAGAGATTGCTTTATTACACAGCTGATGCTGTCTTGCTTTCTTCTGTGATTCCCTTTATTTTAACTTGTCCCTGGCCCTGTGTTTTGTGCTGTACTCCTAGATTATAAATGATTGATTCAAATGGATTAAGAATAAAAGCAGGGGAAACAGTGAGAGTATCTTGCATGACACCCCATAAATGCGGGCTGTATAACTTCACCCATTTTCCCTGTGTTCAGCCTGTCATCTAAAGATGAGCCCGTGTGATTATGTGAATTGCTAATAATTTTTTTAAAAAGTCCCTGGTTTCAGCCTGCGGATGTTTTGCCATCCTTTCCTGTGCTCCTCTGCAGTGTCCTTTAACACCTGGTGTCTTCTCACAGTTAAAATACAGGCTTGTATTTTCAAGTCACTTCTTTTTGGTTTTACAGCTTGAGCTGTAAACTCAACTCTGTCACTCTTAAAAAAAACCTTTTCCTGCTCTTAAGCTGCATTTGCAGCTTTTTGATATCGATGAAGGATTTTTAAACAGCATTTGATGAATTAAAAAAGCCCCATCTGGCCATGCAGATGTAGTTACAGTGTTCCTGGTGTCACCTCACCACTTTAGAGGCAGATAAAATTACATCGATACTGTAGTAGTCTCCTGCTTGTACACTGAGAGATTGGAGAAGCTCTTCTTCCCAGCGTTATAGTGGGAATTGTTACTTAACGCAGAATTATTTTCTTGGGAGCACAGTTCTTCACAGCTATGGATCATGCTTCTCATTGCTACGTCTGTACCTTCGCACTTGGTTCTCCTGTAGCGCGAGTTGCTGGGAAGGATCAAGATTTCCAAGCGATTGTTCTCTGCAGCTGCCTGATTTCATGTCTTGTTATTCTGCCAGCTTTTGTGTCATCTGCAAAATATATCATCAGTTTGTTGTTTTTTTTTTTTTTTTTAGATATATATTTGCTTTCTAGATTGTTCCTTAGTGGGTGAGATTTTATCAGTTATGTTGGTACTAGTACACCTGGCCCCCTTAGAAAACTGGGAAATGTTGTATCTCAGCAATTAATCATCCGGTCTGTGCTTTTACATAGAACTATAATTTTAATAGTGGTTTTATATCTGTCTGTTAATTATGTGTGTTTGGAGAGATTACAATGTTGTTTAACCCAAGAATGAAAGTAAGCACACTTGATAGGGTAGTGTTTCTACTAAGCAGCTCTTGACTGAGATTAAAGTAGGACTGTAATTAAGCTCTGTTCCCTAAGTCTTTTACCAACTCTTCCGTGACTGTGTCTGGGATTAGTGTTGCTCTGGCTGACCTAGAACTACCTGGCTGACCTGTTTCCCATACTGATAGCGTGCTGTGTTCATCCCCTGCCTGTAACTTCCCCCATGGCCAGGTTCATCTTAAACAGTGGAGCTAGAGGTCCTCAACTGCATTTTTTTAGGATTCTGGTCTCCTGGCTTGAATGCTTGACAAATAATGTTCTCATTTGGGACTAACAGATATAATTAATCTCATCTGCCATAGGGACATCACTTTAGCGGATGAGCTTGGTACCCTCAGTCTCTGGCTGGCTGTATGGGGGTTGCATTGAGACACCTGAGCTGGATGTGTGGGAGCCAGAGGTACTGTTGCTGCAGCCCATCTTGCCGACATTGTTCAGTGCTGCCTTGGGCCCAGGCTGGAGCAATGTGACAGTGCAAACAGCAGCAATTTGTCTGAGATCCTGACTCCTGAGCTAGTACTAGTAAACGAGAGAATATCCCCCTTCCAGGTCACTTTCTTCTGTAGCTTCAAATGGAGCTGAGCTGCAACTACTACAGCCCTGTTCCTGTGTCATTTGGGTTTCTGCTGTGAACTTGGAAAACTGAGTCTTCACTTTTAGACATAAACTTATGGATGGGGTCCAGCAAATGCTGGAGCTCTTGCTTAGCCCCTCTGAGCTCCCCAGTGTCTCCTTAGCTGAAAGTTGTGGCATTAGTACAAGCCCTGTGGTAAATCTGGTTGGAAAATGGATCTGGATGGAAAAATAACCCAGCTAAAAATGTTTTGCTTTAATACAGCTCTGCTTCAACATATTTTGCTGTGTGGTAGCACAAATACTGCTTCCAGCCCAGGGAGGAGGTTGTGTGGGGATGGGACTTGGTGATGGCAAAAATCAAGACTGAGTTTTGCTAGATTTATAAAACCTCAATGAGTTTAGCAAACCAGATACTAACCTGCTGCGTCATTCCGAGTCCATCCATAGTCACAGGCACTGATGCGGACATGGTCAAGTTGCCTGTGGTTAAGTGCACATTGCTTCTCACTGTTGGGGCTATGGGGTGTATTTTGACGGGCCAGTATTGGCTTGAGCAGTTTCCCCGTCTTTCATTTGTTCCTGTCAAGTGTTGGTGTGGCACAGCAGTCATGTGGGTGCTGAAACACAACCCTCCCCTTTCCCACCTTATTGGAGTTATTTTTTCATCTGGATCAGTTTGCCCTCACTTCATCTTGGGCTCGTTTTGTGGCTTCCCAGCATCTAGACTGGCACAAGGGATTTGGTGGCAGGGTACTGGGTCTGGGGGCCAGCTGTGCTATTAGACATCTAATGTCCATGAACTTGGACATGTCCGTCCATGAGCTGCTTGCAATTCCCTCACCTGGTAGAAGACTATTTTACTTGGTTGAGGAGTGTAACTGGTTTGCGGTGGGTCAGATGAGCATGAAAACCATGACACAGTAAGGAGCAGGAGTAGCAGTTTGAGTCTTTTGGGTTGGGTGCTAAGAATGAAGGCTGGCCAAGCTGGTCCTAATCTTTGCTCCAGTGGGTGAGATGAGGATAATGGTCTGCGTTACAGATGTGAAGTGAGGAGTAATGACAGGCGTCTGGCTTAACAGCTTCCCTATTTGTATTTCAGGGTGGAGGAGTGAAGATGGTACAGGGTCCTGCTGAGCACTTTTGGGACTACCTTTACTGGTGGTAGGGGGCAGTTTGTCCTTCAGCCAAGCCTGCCTTGGGTGAGGAGAGAGGAGGGAGACCCTGGATCAGCTTTGGGATGAAGTGGACCTTCTCTTACACATGCCAGGTCTAGCTAAGAAGTGCTTCCTCAAGGTCCTAGGCACAGTAAAAATTGAAGAGCATCTGAAAATCATACACAGGATCTGTAAAAATCCCCTGAGGCTGAATACTGTGAGAACTACATGTTAACAGAGCTAAAACTATACTGAGTTGCTGTCCTGACTTTGCACCCTTTAGCTGCGCCTTGTGCCACATTTTGCCTTAGCTCCATGAGTCCCCTCTCTACAAGTCCCATCCCTTGCTTTACATACAGTAATTTGTGAAATGCCAACTTCCAGCAAAGCAATGCCATAAAGAAATAGCGCAGACTGTCTAGACGCTAACTGTTGGCCACAGAGCTTGCTCAGGAAGCTGCTTGTAACAACTGTAAATTGTCTGCTAATAAAAGCCTCACAGGATCTTTTGAAGCATCTTTCAGCCCATTCTCCTGCCACCCAGACAGGGAAACTGCAATCTCCTGAAAATGAGCCTGGGCCTCTGTTCATATGTACGTAATTAAGTGTCTTTTAAAAGGCAGTTCATTGCAATACTGCTTGAATTATATTAGCATTCCCTTCTGATCAGGCTGATGCTGTTCAGCTCCGAGTTTTCTGCTGCAGAGAAAAAAGTATCAGCGACTGGTCCTGTGAAATAATCTGGTATCGGCATTAATGGTCCGTTGGGAGATGGACTGGTCTGGCTTAATGTGTGGAGCATTGGCAATCTCTGCCTGAAGGTACACTTTACTTAATTATCTCGGGTTTTATGGATACTTTCTCCTTTGCAGTGCTCAGGTTCTGCAAACAACTTTGAAATGGTGAATCCTTACAATTCATATAACCCTTTTTATTTCAGTCTGCATCCTGATGCAGTCTGAAGGGAACAGCTTGCAAGAGTGTACTGCTCAATTATTTATAGCTTGTATTTTCTTGTTTTTTTCTCGCAGAAGTATGTTCCTTTCTGGAATTTAATGAATCACTGTCAAAGGACAGATTATCAAATACTTGTTCCTATTCTGTGGGATGTGGTCTTGTGTCTGGGCTCTCAGTAGCTCACTGAATTTATTTTCCTGTTTACCCTCCAAGCACCTCATCTGCGATAGCAGTATTTGATAGCATTGTTGTGAGGTAGTAAGCTAAAAGGGGATATTTCCCTTGAAACTTTAGGGAAAGGCTGCTCTACTAAGATGTCTTGGTGTACTCTGGAGTTGTCACTGTGTATGACTTAGCAGTATTTCATCTCGAGCTGGCAGCTGAGCTCATCTTCAGAGCTCTCTGCTGTCCTGCCTATAGAGGACTGCAGAAAAGTAGTAGCTTGGGAACTCGGTTGATTTCCCCTCTGTAGGCAGAGTCCTGTGGCTTTTAAGTCTACCTAGGCTGTCCTTTCTGCCATGCTTTTTCTAATTCTGCTTCTGGTGGTTTGAAGGATTTTTGTCCTTTTTTTTTTTAATAAAATAAATAAAATGTACATTTATTCAAGGGCTGCAGAAGCCTAATAATGGTGACTTTCTGAATCTTTTTCCCAAAGGAGAGAAAACACAACCTTTGAGAAAAAACTGAAATGACTGTGATTGCTTAGTCTAGAGAAGATGAGATGGGCACACAATTCGTCTTCACATGCAGAATAGACTGTTGAGAAGATGAAGAAAAGCTCTTCTTTCATGACTGTGTGCAGGCTGGGATCTGGGCTACAATTGCAGCAGCAGGAATTTGGGATAGGTGCAGGGAAGGGCTTTCTAATAGTTGAGAAAATCATGAAAATGTTTGTACTGGTCACATGAAAAGCTCTTCATCGTTCTGTCTCCAAGGGTAGTGAGGAGTGGGTGCTTATCAAATGAGGTACAGAACAAATACAGACACATGCTTCTGTCTTGCAGTCTGTGCTTTGGAGTCTTTTGGCACAGATTATACCAGCATTTCTCTGCTCAAGAGCTTCCCGTGGATCTTTTCTCCACGACTGTCTTGTCAACATTTTAGTCTGTTAGTGCTCTCGCATTGAAACGTTTTACAGTGATGAGTTCTGCAGTTTAATTGTGTATTGTATATTCCTTTAGGGTTTAAAATTGTGGTGTTTTTTTGCTAGGACAAGGTCTAGGCTGTCACAAAGGATTATGAGAAATAGTCTGTCATTTCTTTTTTTTTTTTTTTTCCTTCCAAGCTGAAGGTTCTTAATCCATTCATTATATTCTCCTGCTAAAGCTGTTTTGAATTGCTCATTATCCCCGTTACTTTTCTTGGTATCCTTTCTCATGCAACTATCACCTTTTTGTGAAGATGCTGGAAAGATCAGAGCTGCACATAGTGATCAAGATGCAGATTCACGTCTTGGGATGTGTTAAGTGGCACAGTGATGTTTTTTGCTTTGCTTTCTCTTTTTTTTCTTGCAGTCTCTATGGTCTGAGCCAACACTTCTGACAATATAGCCACAGTACCACTGGCGTCTCTCCTCCTTAGTGGTAGCAGTTAAATTGGAGCCCCTCACTGGTGTATTATAAAGGCTTTGTCCCCCATTCCTCTCCTGCAAGTGTCCTGCTTTACACTGCTGGCACTGAGCTTTATTTGTCATTTTGTCACCTGATACTCGGTGTTGTAAGATCCTTTGCAGCTTTTTGCTTTGGAGTTAATCCAAGTGAATAGTTCTGTGTCCTCTGCAAAATGTCATCTTGATGTTCATCCCCTTCTCTAAAGCACTGTTAAACACATTGAACTAGAGGAATATCAACGATCTATTTTTTCCTTTGAATTTTCACAGTGCTTTTAACATTCAAGTGTGTTAGGTTGACCAGATCGCCCTTGTTAACAAGTCTGACTCCTTCAAAGAGTGCTAGTGAATAAGATGCGTGAATACCACCCAAAGAAGCTGTTGTCTCCTTTGCTGCATTGTACTTTTTACATGTTTGCTAACTGTTTCATAAAAAAGACTTCTACTTTGCCCAGTCACGTTTAGTGCTTTGTAGCTCGCAGGATTCTTCACGCGCTGCAGCAGCCACTAAAGAAATTGGTATCATGTTTTCCATCTTCCATTTCTGTCAGGGTAACCACAATGTTAGTGATAGGTTATTGCCGACCTGGTGTTTGTAGGCTGGCAGTTTTATGTAACGCACCTTTAGTGTTCTTCAGCAACCACAACTGTTCCTTTTACTGACCTGGTCTAAGCATCTTCTATGAACTTCTCAGTCTGTGGCAGCAAGAGAGGTTTCAGGGTAGAAACTCCTTAGCGCCATCCATGGCATTGTGCAAACCATTTTTCCAGCCATTCCAGGGTTAGAAGCTCCTACTCCCTTCCTTGCTATGGTAAGTTTCCTGCTTCTGATGGTTGAAGAAGCTACTAGTTTTTCATATATTGAGAATTAGCTTTTCACATGACTTATTTGCATAGATTATTTTGCATGTACACTTAGCTTATTTGGATTTGTGCTCTTTAATTTTCCAGAGTTGGAAAATTTTTCTTTTATTCCTTGAAGGTTTCCTCTACTGCTGTTCAACCACGGTGGCTGAGGGGGGTGCATGTTTGTGTGAATGTTTAAAGCCTTTTTTCATAGTTAGTATAGTCTTGCCATAGAGCACATAAATATATCTTTTAAGCAGTTTCATTGCCACCCACAAGCATTCATTATGGCTGGTTGTTCCTTTTTAATTTCCTTTTTTGGTAGGGAAGAAATGAAGAAGCAAGCCGTTTTTCTTCTTTGCAGGGATACATGACGGTAGCAGTTTTCTACCTGTTCACACAAAGGTGCTTGTTTTGGGTGTTTTATGGCAACTGTTGCAGAGAGCCCGTTGTTAATTCTGGACTCTTCAAAGACTTGGAGCACAAGTACTTTCTTCTGTAGGTTGTCCTGACTCTCTGCTAACAAAATCCTTTGGCAAACCTAAAACCTTAGTCTTGGCATAGCTCCCTCACTTGCTTATGGAACATCTTGTCTGTAGAGTTAGAGAAATAGGGTAGATGTCTGTCAGTAGTGGGTTAGGGAAGGTTGACCCTGCAGTGGGGGCTGAAGCAGAGGCGGTGGCTTTCAGAAATCCCCTCCCTGTGAATCAATAGGGTGCTTGACTTTGCTTCCATCACTCTTATCTGGTTGTGAGCTGAGGTCCAAAAGCAATAGCGGGGCCGGCCTTGATCAGTAGTGGGTGGTGCTATACAGTATGGTCCTCTACCCATCGTATGTTCAGTATGGTAGTTTTGGCAGAGTTAGTATGTCTCTAGCTTCCTGCTGAAGCCCAACTTACTCTTCTTGTGCAGATCAGCTGCCTCGTGTGCGGCACTCACAGCGTTTCCAGTAAGCATGTGCCCAAGCTTTTGGGGATAGTTTGTCCTGCTCTCACTGGGTTCAAGGAGCCACTGGAACAGCTCCTCTTAAGAGTATGCCATCACCAGAGCGGTTTCTTCAGCCTGGCTTTGGCTGCTGTCCTTTATCAACCCTTGCAAGGGCAGGAAGCTGCAGGCTGGGTTAATTGTTCTGCTGGATGCTGTCTTGTCAAGGTGGTCCCACCTCCAGTGTCACAGGGTAGCTGCCACGGCTTTGTGAAAAATGTGAAAATAGGAGTCCAGGGTTCTTGATTTCCTGTGGCTGTACCTTAGGAAGTAACATCTTTTAATACAATTTCTAGATGCTGTTTTAGGTCATTGTAAAGAATTGTTTCTTTATAATACCCAGCCTCTTTTCCAGATGCCGTCTGTCTTGCAGAAGTGAGGATGAACGGTGCACCTGTCTACTGGGACTTGCTCTCTCTGCTTCCACATCCATTTGGGTTTGGAAAATTGGCGTATGGATAATTAGCTCTCCTGCTGGGTTGGCCTTAGGGCTGGTAATTTGCTCAGGGAAGAGACACACACACACTGGTTTGTGCTCTCAGTTGTGTATACACAAAGGGGCTGAGCAGCATGAGCTGAGGCAGAACAGCATGTGAGCATATCCTTTGCTTCTGCTGCTTCTTAATCATAGCTATTAAGAAATCTGAGGATGAGGCTAGTCCTAATCGTGCTTTTTTAAGGACAGGCTGGTGCCTTTGGGACTTTAAACTGCATACAGCAGTGATGGAAAGGTCAAAATCTGCAAAGGTGACTGTACTCTTCCCAGATCCTTTTGGCACATTAGGCTCTTGGCAATGTGTTATTTGAAGACCTGTTTTTTAATAACTTGCTTCTGGCCTGAACATCCAGTGGATTGTAAATGTGCCCAGTGTTGTCACCGGTACAGCAGAAGCAAAGGAAGTAAGGGCACCCGATGCGTGGGGAGAGGCTTTTAAGGGCGGTCCGGAGAGCAGCCTGACCTGTGTCTCCAACATCCTGGTGTCGAAGCAGGACTGTCACAGAGCTGATTTCACTTTGTGTTGCCCACTCTGGGTGTGGTGACATGTCCTACACAATAGATAGCAGTGCTGTGAGCGCATGTGTCCTTGCGTGCCCTGGCTGGGCAAGGAGGAAGCCTGGGGGATCTGCCCTTGGGTGTATGAATAGATGAGGATTTAGCTCAACAGTTGTGTGATGAGCTGTGGCTTGGGTGTCCTAGACTCGTCATCAACTGCTGTCCCAGTAAAAGAAAGCGTTTCTTGTCCTGTTGAAAATCCAGAATCAATATGTGGGGAACCAAAGCCTCTTTGAGCTCAGGTGTCCCCATGGTCGCTGCTGCTTGTTTTGGAGATGCTATGCTTCGCTCTTCGTGCCAAGAGGTCGAGGATGCTGTTAGAGTTGCAATAACCTCATCCCTCCTCTGCACCCCTCTCCCAGGGCCAGCCTGCTGATGATTCATATGCATCCCAGAGGAGCTTTTTTTTCCATCTCAGCACTGGAATAATTCCTTGCCTCCCTTTCTGTGACAAATAAAGCTCCAAATGGCTCTCCCAAGCTGCTGGCTGACTGCACTACCCCTATGCAGTACCTTCTGTGGACGTTGGGGCTGAGGATACCAACACAACAGAGCAGGCTGTGTGCCTGTGACTGATGCTTAGCTATGCCTTGCTTTGAGTTTCAGGCTTGCAAGAGTGAGCAAACAAAATCTCCTTAAAATCTGTCAGTGAGGTTGAGATTTGCCAGGTCTTCCATACAAGGTTCACTGAGAAGCCAAGTGTTGTGTGGTGTTGTTTTTTTTTTTTTTTTATTACTATTATGTTTTTTCCTATGGCCATCCAAGAGGAACAGAAGGGGAGAAGATGAGTGTAAGGATGAGCATTTTTTTCCCCCCTCTCTGCTGAGCGATGAAGAGCTCCAAAGTAAGATAAGTGCCTGGAAACGTGGAAGCAGCTCTTGTTAGTTTTGGGTGATAGACGTGTCTGTAGATTTGGCTTTTGGGCTGATGTCTTGAAGCCCAAATGGATTTTCTTACTAGTAGATATAATCCCCAGGAAGATGGCACCCGTTAACAGAATATTTTCTGAATATTGGCTTTCATAAGCTAGCCTTTGCTTTCCTTCTGGGGGGATGCTTGTTAGGAGCTAGAGAGAGTAAAGACAGTTGAACCATCTCACAAATCCATTTCTTTCTCTGATTTGGAGAAAATTGGACACTAAAAGATTAGAATCTGACTTTGTTAGAGAAACTATGCTGTTCTTGAAAGGCTGTTAAATATATTGGTATCATTCTCAGCTTGTCTGAGAGTTTTTCTGGATAGTTGATGTAACCTGATGTTTCCTTTATGAGCTGGTATGGTGAGCTGAGCTGGGTGGCACGTTACAAGCATGGAGAAGACAACCAGAGCTTGTGCCCTGCAGTGAGAAACCTCTGGAGGATACAGAGCTGGTGTTGTGGTTATGATTGTGTGTGAGTAGGAAGGGTTAGGCCAGGGCTGGGGCAAGGTCCAGGAGTGGAGAGTTGTGTGGGTTATGGGGTATTTGGTGAGCAGGCTGAACAAATGATCTGGTCTTGGGTGGGAATGGAGGAAGCTGGGGGCTTTTAAGTTCAGAGTGGATTTACCGGTGGTCTTAACTTAGAAACCAACCTCATGGGGTTTTCCTGCGTAAGTGCAACGTTGCCTCTGGTAGAAATAGAAACTCCATGCTCAGCTTCTTTGTTAAGGACTTATGATCCTAGATTAACCCTTTAAAATTACAGACTTTGTTGCTAATCACTTCTTAAAAGGACGCTAGAGATTGGCTCACCATGAATTCTTTGTGAATCTGCTGGATCCATTTCTCTCTCAAATCAGAGAGTTTTCCTTTGTTCAAAACAATGCACACCTGTAGAGACTTTCTACCTCTGTGGCTTCGGGGTGAAGTCAAATGTATTTATGGGATGTATTTATTACATTCACCTTCCCATGCTGCAGGAGAGATGCAGGACTGAGACCAAAACATGTTCCATGGGAGCCAAAGACCCCGACTGGGGAATGAGAGCGTGGCTGTGTTGTGGAGCATCATGAAGACAGTCTGTTGTTCTTCAGCGTCTTGTGATTTTTGCCAATTTACTTTTATAGATGTCGTTGTCTTTTTTTTTTTTTTTAAAGTTTAACAACCTTTCGAAGCAGTGAAAGAGCATTTAATTAATAGGTAATATTCATGTCCTCTCATGAAGAACTGACATCAGACTTGTCCTGGTACTTGACCATGCAACCTCAGCTGAAGCATCCTTCCTGGAGGAAAAGTCTGGGAATTTGAGATGATCCATTTAGGGGATGCACGTTTTCCTTTTTAATTTCTTCTGCAACTGAATTGAGATGCCAAAAGCATTTCAGCTAGGGAGCAAAATTGCAGTGCTTACTGTTGCTGCATGCATTGGTGATACCAACTATTTTGGAGAATACCCAGAAAGGCTGGTGTAGGTACGTGAACACATAGATGTGTGACAGTGCTCTTTTGGGTACTAACTGTCCATTCTGCATATCCGTTTCCCCCTGAAAAAAAATACTTGGTAGATGGCTTACCAGTCTTCTGCCTCCTGTTCTGAATAATCCTGTGTGCTGCTATCATGCTCTTACTCTATACAGTTCATAAATGTCCGGGAAACTTAATAATGTAAAGTCAGAACTCAAATTCAAGTTAAAATGCTATTGCTTCTGGTTTGCATCTTGTAGCCCAACACAAACTGGGGAATATTTTGCCCATAAGACTTGAACAGGCAGTTCAGAGTAGCTGCAACCATGAGCTGTGTGAGCTCCAAGGGCTACTCTTTACAACAAAATGCAGGGAGCTTGGCTAGCGTGCCTTGGAAAGGTGCAGTCTGTGTTACCGATTTTCTTCTGCCCTGGGTGCTCTCACTGTAATGAATCAATTTTCTAGTTTTAGGTGAAATCCTTCAGAAGTATTTGATGTTATAAGACCTTTGCATTTAAGTGCTAGAGAAATGCCAGTCTGGGCTTTTTATTAGATCCTGCCCTACCATGCAGGACTATAGAAGACTTCTCTTTGGCCTTTCATTATATAAAGGGGGCTTATAAGAAAGTCGGAGAAAGACTTTTTACTAGGGCCTGTAGTGGCAGGACAAGGGGTGACGGTTTTAAACTGAAAGCGAGTAGATTTAGATTGGACACAAGATTTATTTATTTTTTTTTTTTTTGAGTGCAAGCTGGAAATGCTGTAGCTGGGCTAGGAAGTGTGTGTTGTGTTAGCCTGAATAGATGGGAACATTCATGTTCTGGACAAAACAAACTGGAGTTTTCCGATTTGTCCTGTACCTGTGGTCTTTGCTGCAGGTGTGGATTTATCTCACAGTCCCTGGGAATCTGTGTGGCACCCCCCAGTGACCAAAAATGCATGCTGTGGTGGTTGAGACCACCTGCTAGCAGTGGAGTAGTACAGGAGGGATAAAAATAAAATAATTGCTAGGAATTCTTTTTTTTCGTAAGCTGATGCAGGTTTGGGGTCGTGCAATACTAATAGGTAGATGGTTCTTCCATGTCTACCTGCTCCTACCTGCTAGCAATTTTTTGTACTGAAATTACATTAAAACCAAGGTTTTGGTTTTGAATGTATCCATTGACAAAAAAACCCACCCAAAACAACCAAACCAATAACATCTTTCTATGTATTCTGTCATATGTTGGTCCTGTTTGTTTGCTTCTTGGTTTGGAAGCAGCAACTAAAAATGAACATCTCTTGTTGATATTGTGCCATGAATTGTTGCATGCCAGACAAACTTGCACACACTTTATTTTGGGGAGAATTCCAAAATAGGTGCTGGAAGGGAACTTGATAGATGACACATCCATGGTTTCAGTAAAATATGTCAGGGGTGTTTGCGTTTTTATAAAAATCTCAAATACTATTGTGCATCTTAAGGGGAGTTAACTCTTTTGCTGCTAATAATTGTAATAGGAAAAAACCCAGTTCTTTATCATTTTAGCGACCTGCTGTCCATTTATTTGTCTACACTTAACCTTCATTTGTCCATATGCTTGATTATTTTTTAAACTGAATATATGAAACACTGAAGTTAATAACAAAATATTCTCTCCTGGGAAGCGTGATCTAATTTCATTCCTCTCTGATTCTCCCAAGTTATAGAAATCTGTGCAAAATAACCTTGAAATAAAGTTGTGTTTTGTTATTTTCCTTAAGAACAGCTGTCTGTTGGAGATACAGGTGAGGTCAAATGCTGCCTTTCTAATGACTGGATCCAAAGCACTGTGAAATGCCCTGTAGCAGGGATGTGGAGTGCAACTTTTTGGGGACTTGAGGCTCCTTTCTTTATGTTGCCCTTGTTGAATGGATCTGTGTGTCTTGTCCAGGACAAGATTTTGGTCATGCTAGTTAAAAGCGTAATCGCAGTTATTTTTTCTTCTCGAGCATTTTTAGTGCCAATGCTCAGATTTGGGTCTGGTACAGGTTCATCTGAAGTGTAATATATAGGATGCTCAGAGTCTGAGATTAACAAATCCAAATTAAGCTAGTTAGGCAGTGCTTTAATTTTTATTGTCAACTATAAGTAATGACAACAGATGACAATTGAGTTAAAGGGCAAAATATGAGGGACATAGGTGCTTAAGTGCCTGTTATGCTCCCTGACTGTACTCAAAGTTGTCAGTCTTTAAGAGGTAATAATAATAAAACCATGTTTAATTACACATGTGGATAAAACTGCAGTGCAGAGGCTGCAAGCAGTGGCGAGGACAGAAAAATAAATGGAAGCTGGAAATAAAAGCAGGAAGTGCAAATTGAGGTTCAACCTGGCTGACGTTTATTTGAAAAATAACTTGCCTTTGAGTGTCTGGCAGTGTACACAAAAATAAAGCTCCTTGTCAAGAAGATAATATAATCCAAAACAAAGAGTCCTGATGGGAACAGAGCCCTTGAAAGGTATTGCCAGCGGGAATTTCTTGTAGAAATCCTGTTGCTTTTGTGTTTGCACCCTTTGTAGCTTGTGATATGCACGGGGTCTAAGGACTAGGGATGTACCTGCTGCCCTGCCCACAGCCTGTGTACTGCAGGGCTCAGCACACTCAGATTTTCGACTTGCTTTCCATGGGGCAGGCAGGAGGTGGGGAGAGGACCTGAGGCGAAATGCTGAAAGATGGGATGGGTTAGGAGAGAGTTCCAGGGAAAGGAAACCACCTCTTGAGATTGAGATTGTCTGAAACCGTTTCACCTGCTAGCTGAATGCTGTGATGCTTATAGCCCCTAAATGTGCTGTTAATTGTTTCCTTGTGCTTCCAAGTCTCAGTTGAGAAGATGCATCCTCTGAGCTCTGTGTCCAAGCTCAGCCTCAGTGACGGCGGTTGTGGTGAGAGCAGCAAGACTGCCTGGTGGGTGATTTCTCAACCTCCTAAAGCAACAAAACATGAAGATACAGAAGCAAGCTGAAATTGCTATTCAGATTGAATTGCCCCCAGCTTAGTTTATTTTTATGTGTGTTTTCTCTGTACAAAGTACATGCATAAATTCAGACACAAATGTGCTTTGCTGAAAGGCTGTGAGTTTTTTCAAGTTGGAGTGGAATATACTTGTCTGAGTTACAGAAAGCAGCATTCTCCTCTTCTGACTTGTATCTTAGACTAGCAGTAAGTTATCTTATAAGGTTGTAAGGAGCAGTGCTGCAAAGGCTGGTTCAAAACCAGGGTGTTTATATCCTTCTGCATAATCTGTGTGACACTTAGGAGTGCTTAAACAGGTATTTTTTCCATGTCTGTGACTCAGTCTTTGGGGGGACCATCCTCTTCCACAGGACTTGCAACTGGAGCTCTGCTGAATAAATTGACAGATGCAGCACTCATCTCTGTAAGCAGTGTGCATTTTCTGCTCTGTATCTTGGGAGAACTAGCTAAATACATGAAGAGTCACAGGGCTATGGTATCTTAGAGCGTTTCTTCAGCTGTTGCATATAAAGGTATTTTTCTTCAGTCCCATGTATGAATTTGTGAAGGTTTGATGCTAGCATCCCTGCAGTCTGCAACTCTTGCCTTGGCCAAGAGATACAACCAGGCAGGGACTGTGCAGATGCTCCAGCCTGGCCACATTTGTGAAAGGACCAAAGGCTGTCCCAGGGGTGCTGATAACACAGTCTCCATTGGTCTTTGCTGAAATCACCAGCAATTATCGTGTCCAGTGAGGGGGTGACCTGACTGCTCACTGGGGACTGGACTGAAAACCCAGTAAACCCTAACTGCTCTCACACATTAGAAATATAAGCCGATTAAGGAAGGCAAAATACAGAACAACACTTCTGTCCTGTTTTCAGTTGAGTGAACTGTTGCCCAGGGATGACTTTTTTTCACTAAAAATCTGTATTTTTTTCAGTATTTTTTCTTTCTTGGCTACTATTTGCATTATGTCTGCACGAATGGGATGTTTGCATCCAGTCCTTTAGCTGGTACTGCACTAGTGGGCTAGCTGTTACGGTTTTCCAGCAGAAATGCGTTACTAAGTGTCAAAGCTTTAACATTTTTTACTGTGGTTCCTCAGAAAAGGTATAATAAAGGAGCAATTTGTTTATTTTTGGTGTGTGATTGGCCAGGAATTTTGGGAGAAGCTAGATCTCCTAGGTGGGGAAGAATAACACAAACAGATAAATTCCCATCCAGAAGCTGAAAAATGCCATGAAAAAAACAGCAACTTAATGTTGGCAGAGGTGCAGAATAAAAATGTGCTGGTTTTAGAGTAATTGCATTTTGGAATGTTTTCTCTGACTGACTTTTTAAAAAGTTCTAATATATAAGATTTATGGTCTGCTCACCCACCGTCTGTCAGGAGGGAAAGAAGTAGGTGTGTTTCTGGAAGCTTGCAGGCTGGTCTGTGTGTTCATTCTGGCAGGGTTGGTAATTACTGGTCTGTTAATTTTTGGTGTTCAGGAGATGTTCTTTAAACTGAGCAACAAGAACATTCAAAGATCAAGTAGTGCTGCCTGGGAGGCATCACAAGGACCATCCGTGTGAGGTCCTTGGGACCCTTGCTTGCAACAGGCTCTCCTGAATCTGTCTCTTGTGGGACTTTTTTGTATTTTCCAGCATCTCTTGGTGGTCCATATATGAGATTAGATAGATTTACTCTCCTGCACTGTGGCACGTGAAAGCTATTTCAAATTCTGAAATAATTGCCTTTGAAATTGATTGGTTTGACACCACTAAACCAAAAGTCTGAGGCTGGTAGTGGAATGATTAAATGAATGTGAGGGCAAACAGGTTGCTGCTTTTTTTTTTTTTTTTAAAGTGTATTTGCATCTTTAAGATAATGAGGCATTCTAAGCATTTCTTTGTTCCTGGTGGGTTGTTTCCTCTTCCATCAAGAGGATTTGAACACAAGCAGAACTGTTCAGTTCTGGCATCATGACTCATAGCCTCCCTCTGCTATGGAGTTATATACAGCTAGATTGTTCAATCTCTGCTGCGAGCCCTTCAAGTCAATGCTTTTCCTCCCTCTTCCCCCTTCTCTTTCCTGGATGATAGCAATTTTATTTTTATTTTCCTGAGACCATGGCAATGATGATTCATTAGGTTAATCCATAGCATAACGTCCTTGTTTGTCCTGTTATTTGTTTAATGCAGTTGGACACCAAGTTTTGTGGTTTCCAGCTGTCACAGATAAACCTCATATCTACGTGCATATATGTATGTATGTATATATATTTTGGCCTCTGTCTGCAAGTGCTGCAGAGGCTGACCCTGCTCTTGGCTCTGGAGGTGTGCTTTTCCTACGTGAAATTTCGCTAGACTGGATGTTTCTCTGAAGTCCTCCCCGGCCTTTTTTTTTTCAGGCTGGAGCACAAGCTGGAAGGCTGTTTTTCACTTAGACTTTCCGCTGGTCTTTAATGAGCTTTTGGCGTGCTTTTTTGAGTCTCCTTAATGTGGATTGTATTTTTAGAGCAGCTCATGCTTGAAGCAGCTACAGCCGCGTAAAGATAGTTCCTCAGTTGTGAGCTTCACTGTCTGAACTAGCTGAAAATAGCCATTCCCAAGAGGTGGGTGGAAGAGCACGTGTGTGTGAGCGGCTGGCTCCGTGCAACTTCTCCGGTGACCTGTGTCTCCATTCACTTGTACATTTGGGAGCTTCGTGGAGAGAGATTATATTGGGAGCCTGATGTTTCTTTGGCTCTTGGTTGTGTGTGTTTTTTGGTTGTGGGTTTTTTCTTTTGTGTGTCTTGCCCCTTGCAGCTGGGATGGAGAGGTTGGGCTGGAAAGCTGAGCAGTGATTTGGGGACCTGATTCAGGTTTGGAGATGGACAAAACCAGGAGCTCCCAAATGTTGTTGTCGAGTGTCTGATATGTGTGCTTGTGTGTATATATATGTGTATATACCATCTGTCCCTGAGCCACGCTGGGGTTGGACACCCACCCCATGGTATGGGGTGTGTGGGCTTCAGTGTAGCTGGGGTCTGTCCTTTACTGTCTAGAGTCACCGTGGATAGTTTAGTGTTGATCGGCAGACTGCCTCACTGGGACTTCAGTCCAGACTCAAGGTCTTCTGTAAGGGCAGGAGCTGCATTAATTTGTCCTTGACTGGCATGAAACTGGTCTTAACTAAACCAGCAGGTCCTTTCAAAGATTTGAAATATGCCTTAAATGCATATATCTTAATGCTGAAAAACAGCTGTTTTAGCTGCCTTTCCCATGTGGAGTGTGTGAGCCCGGGCAGCTGCTGGCACAGGGTGGGCGAGAGAGAGAAATCCCTCTACAAGCCGAGAAGGTGGGACTCATAAATAGTTGATTGTCCTAATCTAATCAGGAGCCCTATTTTTACACATCCTGTGTGTGTTGGTGTGGTTTTTTAAAAAAAATTGAACCAGCATACTACAGTGTTTTTCCCCTTGCCCACTTCCCAAACAGGAAAAGTCAGGACTTTATTTTTTCCTCTCAAGGAAGACATCTAAACTACTGCTGAACAACACCCATATTTTGACGAGCCAAAGGTGTAAATATATGAGAGATGGGGTTTGGCTCTCTAATCTTCATGTGGGACGGGGCTTAAATAAATCTCTTCTGCAGGATGTGCTTCACAAAACTCCCTTGGTGGTGGTTGCTGTCTGCTGCCACCTTTGCTGTGTGTTGGCTCGAAGGTGAAGCAGCTTTGCAAGCTGATCTTCCTGGGAAAAATACCCTGGAATACAAGGTTCGTTTACTGCATAGAGTGATGATGTGTCTGATAAACTGCTCTTCTGTTGGGGCACTGCTGGGTTATCACAAGGGATATCACTCTTCCTGAAAGCATCACAAACAAAATGCATAAGAAGGTGTGCTGGGAGGGGATGTACGAAGAGAGAATATCCCCTCTTCTCCAGCACCCCTCACCTTCCATTTTCCCTGGCTAAAACCATCATAGAGTTGCAAACTGGTTTGAATCCCATTGAGGAAATGGTTTGTGTGCACCCTGTTTGGGCTGGATTAAGTGTTCATGGATGTATCAGATTAATTTCTGCCTGCATTGGGAATTGCCAGGCTGCTCTATAGTGTATGTTTACGAAGGAGATCCGATGGCCATGATTCCTGGCCTGGAAATGTCTGGGTTGTGTGATAAGGAGCAGCTCAGCAGCCCTGGGGCTGAAGAACAGATTTAAAAGTGTAGTATAGCACGTGGTCCATCATGTACGGCTCACTGCTAGAGGCAAAGCACCCTACAAAATATAAAAGCTTTGTGCATAATTTCTTTGTTTTCTACGTGTATGTTTTTTTCCTTCTCGATTTCCCCTTTGGGGACACCAAGGTCCTTTGAAGCAAATTGGCTCTAGGCCCGAGACATTATATGTTGCCTTTTTAAAATTCCTTTTGCACTATCAGTTGGACACAGCATCCTTCGCTTCCTGTCCTAAATAGCTGCAGAGAGTTGCTTTGTTCTGCCTTAGCGATAGCTGTCTTTTGAGTAGTACATGAAGCTGAAGTCTGAAAACTCTCTAGGAACCCTTGAGAGATACTCTCCATCATTTGGGGCTATTGGTGTTACTCTGTTAAATGCACTTTTTTTTTTTTTTAGCATTATTCTGTTAAATGCACTGTAAAAAAATTCACGAGCTGCTTGCATTTTGAAATAGCTTGGTGGTTTTGAACTCTATTGGTGGAGTCTTTCAACTATGCAAACTCAGAGCAGTGATGAGCAAGTGGTGCTTCTACCTCCATGCTCGTTGTTGTGATGTTTTATAAAGTCTGAGCGGTGGGTCCCAGGACTTTTCTTGGGGAGCGTTGAGCAAAGGGAACCTGAGCCTGGGAGCTGTCTGGGGAGGGAAAGATGAGGTCGAAGCGATGACTGCTGAGGTGGAGGTGGAAAGGGGCCTGAACTGAGGCACCTAAATGATACCTTTGTTTAAAGGCATTACAAGAGCAGCCCTAAAATAGGCACCTGCTGTTGGTCAGCTGGATGGTCTGGTCAAAGTACCACTAGTTTTGCTCTGTAGTTCTGCTCTATCAGTCTTGTGCTCCATAGTGCTATGGTCATGGCTGTATTCTTTTAGCTGAATATCACCCAATGGATCCATAAAACAAATTTAGGGGATGTGGATTGCTAATGAGTGCACTGAAGTCAATAACTCAATTTTTGTTTCACAAAGCACAATTTTTAGGGGCATTATTCTTAGTTAGCTTCATCTGAAAACTGCTGACTTGCTGTTATCTTACTGCTTAATTATACTACAGAATTGTACAGATTTTATTTTTCCCCTCTTTGCTCACGTGTTTGGTGGATGCGGAAGGATTTGCATCCTTCAGATTGTTGCTTCCTACAGAAGAGACCTTTTGTAACTTGTATGACCATAGTTTCTCCGGTTTCTTGCCATTTCTGGAACAAATTTTGCAAAAGCCTTCAGAGGTCTGAAAAAAATTCACCTAATAAGCCTCCGTCATCTTTGCTGTGCATTAAATACCCATACTAGTTGCTGATGTTAAGTATGGATTTTAAAATTGTATTTAATTGTTCCCCTGGAAGGCTGTACTGCAGCATTGAGAGAAGTGAACCTGGTGTGGTGGCTGACCAACCAGTGATTACAAATCCCCCTTTTTTCCAGCTGTCTGGAAATGATGTGGTGGGCTCTTCTGTTTCCCTGAAATGCTGCTTCGGCTCCTAGTCTCTTCCTTGTGGGCAGCAAAGGTGGATTTCCCTGTAGGCTGTTGTTGGTGGGAGCCTGTCCTGCTTCACCTGGCTTTCTAAATCCATGGTACAATTTGGCTGAGCCATGGAGAAGGGGGAAGCTTAAGAGGTTTTTGGGCATGGTGCTGTCTAGTCCGGGTGCTGCTTGATTCAGCAGGACCATGGGACTTGGCGCTCTCCTGACCAAAGGCTGCCCTGGCTTGCCTTGGTTCGGGTAGTACCATTCAAGGCAGACATGGACCAATGTCTTGTGGTTGTGTTCAGCCTCCTGTCTTAACTACCTGAGTAGCATTGTTTTTGTTGAGAGTGACATTGACAGATTTCATTATAGGCTTGTGTTTTTGTGTTTGTTTTTTTTTTTTTTTTTCTAAGGGTGAATTAATTTATCTACTCTGACCTTTGCACAATACAGATCATAAATTCCTGAATCAAGGCTGTGACCTTTGCTTGAGCCAGCGTACAACTTTGAGTTGAGATGGAAAGTAATGGAAAGTTTGTCTTTCTCAGTTCTTTATTACTAACGGATTACTTATGTTGCTTGCAAAACCCTGCCTTTTTTCTAGTGGGAACTTGCCTGGCTTCGGTTCCCTGGTGGACAGAATCCTGCCACCGGAAGCACTCCCAGTAAGTAATATTAGTGATTAAATAGTAAATAATCCCAACAGATCAAGTTACTCAATACATTGACTCCTTTATTTTTCTATTTAAGCCAAACAGATGGCACTTCTTAGGTCACTTGGAGGGCAGTTTATCAGGGTTTTAAATCAGTATTTCTGAATCTGTTTCAACTTGTCCTTTGTTTTCCAGTTTTTCAAATAAATCTGTTGCATCAGTAGTGCCATCGTACAAATGTTAAGCAACAAAGACATGCTGTTACATTCAGGGCACGAGCTTTAAATGAAAATTGAAAGCATCTCGTTACAAGCAAACACTGTACTGTCTGATCTTTTGAAGTGATTTTGCCACAGGTGATGTGTTCCACATGATTCCACTTTCTTCTGTCATGTGTCCACCAAAAGCCATGCAAAGTATGGTTCCTCCAAGTAGCATTATGTCACAGCAGTAGATTTATTTTTTGGGGGGGATGAGCTTGTCTTATGGTGGTGTTGCGGCTCACCATGAGCTGTAATGCTTGGGGTGGTTGTGGTTGAAGGAAACATGTTGAGAAGTTTAGACCCAGGTGGACAAGTGTTGATAACCTCAGGAAGTTCAACAAGACCAAGTACAAGGTCCTGCACCTGGGCTGGGGCAATCCTCAGTATCAGAACAGACTGGGGGATGAAGGGATTGAGAGCAGCCCTGCAGAGCTTGGGGATGCTGGTGGATGAAGAACTGGACATGAGCTGTCAATGTGCACTCGCAGTCCAGAAAGCCAATTGTATCCCTGGCTGCATCAGAAGTGTGGCCAGAGGGTTGAGGGAGGTGATTCTGCCCCTCTACTCTGCTCTGGTGAGACCCCACCTGGAGTACCGCGTCCAGCTCTGGAGCCCCCAGCACCTGTTGGAGCAGGTCCAGGGGAGACCACTGAAATGGTCCAAAGGCTGGAACACCTCTGCTACGGAGAGAGTCTGAGAGAGTTGGGGTTGTTCATCCTGGAGACAAGAATGCTCTGGGGAGACCTTATTGTGGCCTTTCAATGTAGTAAGGGGGCTTATAAGAAAGATGGAGGGACACTTTTTATCAGGGCCTGTAGTGACAGGACAAGGGGCAACAGTTTTAAACTGAAAGCAGGTAGACTTAGATTAGATGTTTTTTTACTATGAGGATGGTGAGACACTGGACCGGGTTGCCTGTAGAAGTTGTGGATACCTCATCCCTGGAAGTGTTCAAGGTCAGGATGGATGAGGCTTTGAGCAACCTGATCTAGTGAAAGATGTTTCTGCCTGTGGGAGGAGGGTTGGACTAGATGATCTTTGAAGGTCGCTTCCAACCCAAACCAATCTGTCAATTGGATCCAATGTTTCATTAATAATTTCATTAATGCTATGTGCAGCAGGACATAAGTACCTTGGTATTTAAACTCAGCATTCCCTACCTATATATACTGCAATAATGTTTTCTGTTTATAAAATGTGTCAGTGCACTGAATTGTCTTAAGGTTATTTTTTGTAATTCTGTGTTCCAAAATTGTTCCTGAGCAATAAAAGTGACTTGCATTCCCAATTTCTAGATGAACACATACTGTTAAAGCCTTAATAAACTTATTGAGCAACAGCCTACCAAGCAGTCTCCATTGCGGTAAAGCTAATTTGTCCTTATGGGTTTTTGTTTTTGCTTGCACAAGATAGTTTTATTTTTCTGGCTGCCCCAGCTGATGTATGGCTCTGGAGATGAATGTCTGTGGTGGTCTCTGTCCAACGTTGAGAACAAGCTTGCTTTGTATTTTTGGTTTTAACTTTCAGCATGGGGTTTTAATTAAGATTTCATGCAGCTATAATGTAGAAGTCTGTCTGGTCTAATAACAACAGAGATAAATTAGAGGTAAAATCTTCATGCACGTTCTTAAGACTAGTGCTTCTTAGATCTTTCAAACCAACTATTAAATACTTGTTTCTTAGGTACCTAGCACAAGTAGAAACATATATCAGACACTTTCTGAAACATGCTATGTTTTAGAAACACTCAAACCTGCTTTTCTATTTTTTTTTCTTCTTTTAATTTCTTTTTCTCTTTTGTAGCCTAGTGACTTTCCAAAACTACAAGGTGCTCTGGGGGAACACAGCAATAAATATTGATATGGCTTCCGTGGGTTCTTGTTATTCTGCTGAGAGTTGGGGGTGAAACTTTCGTCTGCTAACAGGGGTGCAGATGAAGAGCAGTAATTAATTTAGTTCCCTGCAGGGCAGTTGGTAAGGGCTGGGATAATCCAGGCTGGCTGTAGCAGAGGAGTTTTCTTTAAATGTTTTGCAGCAGGTGAGTGCTCGGTTCTGGTTCCAGGTGAGAGAAGGACTGTCCTTCAGCCGAAGGGGTTGTGTCCCAGCGATGGATGTGGTCCTGGGTCTCCTGCGCCAGTGTGGCATCCCAGGACTGCTTATGTATGCTGAATGAAGAAACTTTGGGTAATATGGTTCCTTGGCACTGTGGTTGACTCTAGATTAACTCTGAGTAATTTTAATTGGATTGTGGATTTACCTTGTCACCCCTTGGCTTGGTGGAGGGCCAGCTGGGGCTGACAGGGCTTGGTGTGCTAGGGGTTGTCTTTGGCTTGGTTTTCCCAGGCGTTAAGGCTGTGGTGGTAACCCCAGCCCTGGATCTGGTTCCTTGCTGCTCTGTCCTGCTTCCCCTGCACTTCCTTTTGGCAGTGTGCAGCTAAAGTGCTGGGGTACGAAGGATTGTCCTGAAAAGCAAAGTGTGTCTTGCATGGGTGGTGAGTTCCAGCTTTGTGCTTGCAACTAATGAGAAGGGTCTTCTGAGATAATGGCTGAAGAGATCAGCCGTGATCTAATAGCATTGAGGTGCAATTCTTCCTCCTTCACCCTTTGCGATTGCACCGGCCTCCCATGGTGAGTAGCTGGTGCTCGTCATCTTTGTTGGTGCTGATATCTTGTCACCAGCTGATGCTGGTGGATTTGTGGTTTATTTTGTCATCAGAGCTGAGTTGCTGGGTTACGTCGTGTGTGATCTAACCTATGAAGACCATGAAAAAGGCCGTGCTTTGTAGCCTGTACATACAAGCAGCATGATTTCTTTTGATGCACTGTTTGGATGCAGGCATATTGTAGTCTAGGAGACAGTTATTTTCTTGTGTTCTTGTGCAAAGCTCTGGACATAAGCTTTTTCCTTTAGGGTTCACACCTTGTCTTCCCTGACTCTTCTGAATCTGGCCTGGTTGTATGAAAATTTAGGATTTTCTCTGGTGCCATCAAGTGGCAAAATACAGTATTGTTGCTTTGTTGAGGTGATTCTCAGGAGGAGTGGAGGCTGTGATTAGGCAACAAGTGACTTTGCTCAACGGTGCAGTGAGATTACTTGGGATGTGCCTTGTGTGGGAAAGGTAGAACATGTGGATGTCAGGAATAATTTTACCTTGACAATGAGAGAGGCTACAAAGCTCTAATGTGTTTCCTTGTCTTTCCTTCTCATTCCTGGCCTTCTGATTAATCTCAGGCACTAGCTTATTCAAGGAATTGTATTTACACAGTTTTACATCATTTGCTCCTAAGCAGTCTCTGAATGTTTAATTTAAATCTTATATTAAGCTTTGAAGAGCCGGTTAGGTGTGTTGGTGAGCAGTGAGTAAGAAGAGTGAGTAGAAGGTGCTTGGCAGTGCTGGCTGAACCCAGCATTTCTTTGACAGCAGTGCTGAGGATGAAGGACGTGACCAAGTATACCATATTGTACTCTACAAAGGGCATCCCAGGTTCTGTACCTTTTATATAAGGTACCTTTACCTTTACATAGAAAAGCACTGCTGGAAACAGAGAGCATGCCATGTATTGTGCTTTCTCTTCTGTTGCCAAAACCTGCATCGTGTATTGTCGTGCTGTGGGCAAGGGAGGGATGAAGACAGGAGTTGCATGGTATACTTGCCACTAGGTAAATTTGGGGTTGCTGTTTCTAATAAAGAAAACCCATGATCTTTTGTAATCCTAGTTTTCTAATTTGAATCTCTGGGCCTGTTGCAAAGCATAGTTTTTGGTTGTTGGGAGGGTTGTCAGCCAAATATATGGTTTCAGTGAGGCATTCTAGTTGATCCTTCTGCTATTTCTTATTGCTCTAATGAGCTGAAACGGATGCACAGATGTTCTGTTGCTGCAGGTTACAACTTAATAAGTGGAGGTGATGTTTCAGGCCTTGATGGTATTTTATCAATTGCTGGAGTGAAACCTGATAGTGTGAAAGGTGTGTTGCATGTGCCCAACTTTCCCTTGGCAGTGTGACAGGGCTGTTCAGATCGGATTTGGGCTGGGGACAGTTCCAGTGCACTCTGCAATGCAGACCTCCAGCCTGGTTGATTGCTAAGCATTGCTGGAAAACAAGTAACTCCTAGGTACAAATACCAGACTTTGTAAGCCAAATTCTGAGGATGGTAGTTTTCCAGGAGAGGGTCAGCAAAAAGTTAATACTCTGAAAAATTATTTTTTCTTAAGCCTGAACTGTTTTGATAGGTGTAAAATGAGAAACTTTGAAAGGGGAAGGAGAAACACCTGGAAGCAGATACTCAATGTATAAGGCTTCAGCCCCCCAAAATACTATTTATATATAATGCAAAACCAGGTGAGAGTACAAAGTTTGTCCAGAAGTGTCCCAGAGAGAACAGCAGCAGGTGCTTAAAGAGAGTTTAACTCTCTGTCCTGTTCTGTATTATTCACATATATGCTTTACTGCTTCAAATACTTAAGAAGCTCAGGATCTTCCTGAGCTGGAGCTACTCCATTTGAGTTAGTGTTTACTGTCCACAGATCATAAGCAAAGAGCTGTTCAACACAGAACCCTTACTGAAGGGATGCTCAGCAGCTGTAGGACGAGCAGGACCGTTAGTCTGTTTAGTTGTGCAGTGCTTGTGAATAAGGATTTATCTTGTGTGCAGTGAGTTTTTTGGCTGAAAAGTGGGACTCTATAGATTACTTGGGAGCCATAGTCCCCAAAATGGTGGTGGAAAAGCCAAGTAATGGCCCTTTAGTCCCACTTGGTGGTCTGAGTTCCCTTCCTCCCATGCAGAGAGAGAGGTTTAAAAGTATGAATATCAGCACTTGACCTCATCCAGTGGTTTCAGAATAACCTGATTAGCCATAATCCGCTTACTGATTGAACTGCACACCAGTGTTATCCTGTGATGGATCAGGTTTGATGTTCACCTTGCTTACAAGTTTGCCTCTGCTAAAGCTGTGTCTTTGTGCCTCCATCTGTGACAGCAGTTGTGGGCATGCTGGCTTGGGCAGGTTGGCAGGTTTGGAGTAATACGGTCCTGTCTGGACTGGGATGGGGAAGTCCAGAGTATGTATGAGGAGGCATGGTCCTTTGTTTATATGTATCACACTGTCTGAGGAGGATTAGTTAACACTCCGTCAATTGCTAAATAGGATTTTTGGACAAGTGACGTTTTCCCTGATGTAGAAATGCCTGCTTTCTGCCAGAGCACTCCTTGTTTTTTGAGCACAGAAAGCATTTGAAAGACAGCATGCCTTAGATGTGTTCTGTTTCCAGGCAAAACCCATTACTGCTTTGCCTTATGTCCCTTGAGGCTGCACTTGTGTGCTGCGCGGCTCCCCATGCTAGCTTCCCCCCCCAGCATGGACGCGGTGATACAGCCCAAGAGTCTTTGACCTCTTGAGCAGTCTGTGATAATGAAGTGCTGTGTGTCCTGTCCTTCAGCCACACTGAGATTGGGGTTTGCTTCTTATAAGCATAATTTGCAAGCAGCATGGTTTAGAGGCAGGGATTCAGCCAGCTGAAGGCATGCTGCTTTTTTCTTCCTGCTAGACTTTGCGCGTGTTGCAAACATCCAGCTATAGGGGTAGGTTGGATGGGCAGGGACCTGCAAATTCTTAAACCATCACAGTTTGAAAATTCAAACCCATAATCTGGCCATCTGCTTCATATAGCCTTCAGTCAAACAGGATTAGTTTATACAGCAGCTGAAATAAAAGGATGTTTTGCCTCCCAGTGGAAAGGCTGAAGAGTGATGCAGTCTGCCGCTGAAGTGGGTTGGGTCCTTTGCCCAGGAGCTGCAGCGTGTTCCTGTGCTGCCATCTGGAGTGTGCAGAGCTCGTGTCCAGCCTAGATCGCAGCCTGGACACTGCGCGCTTGCATGCTACATGCTTGTGTGTCTACCTGCTGCTACCCATGGCCCCGAAACTCTGCACACGCTTCTGCTGGCGGATGTCTTCTGGTGGTAAATGTTCCTGAGCTGGGGCAAAGAGTTTGAGATCTCAAGCACCCTTCTTAGGGAAAAGGAAAGTTGCTTCTGGTGACCAGTTGGAAATACAGTTAGAAAAAGCAAAACAGATTGCGTGTTAATACTGTCGTGAATAATACTACTTTTTCTTTTAAAAATTTCTGCAGTACTTGCAGTTGTGTATCCCAAACTGCTCCTTAGCTTTAGGGAGTGGATCTGATCCAACAGTAGGTGCTTTAGATCCTTCAATAAGTGATGTTGCAGAGGTTCTTGGGATTATGGTGTATCTGCTTGGCCAGCTTGTTTTCCCTTATCTTCCAGCCTTTTTATAGGTAGAAGTAAATTTCCAGTGATGCTGATGGGTTTTAAATGCTAAATCTACTGTTTCAAATATCTGGATATAAAAGCCTTTATCCTGCCAGCCCTGTCCCTTGCTTCTCCTTGGAGCTGGTGGAATGTTATGCTGGCAGCAAGCTCAGCCTGCACCTTCAGACAGACAGGCTTTGATATAAATGGTCAGTGTGATTAGCTGTTGACAGATTAATCACTTTTTTGGCTTAAAATGTCATTGCTTGAGTTTAATTGCAATACACAGCCTTTAAATGAGAAACGTTACATCTCAAAGCTTAGGTTTGGCTTTCTTCAGCAGCATGTTCTGGGTGGCTTTACCTGCAAATAGACAGGAAGGGGAAGGAGATTTTCTTGATAGTTCAGGAAACAGATATTAGCATGTTCCCTTCATCACATCAAACATGCTTTCAGATGGGGATCTGTAATGTTTGGCTTGGGTAGTGCTGCGTTTTGCTTGGCTACTGCTTTGGTTATCTGTTACTTTTGGATATCTGAGAGGAGTCCTGAAAGACCTATAATTGCAGCTCTTTCACCTTTGCCCACAGAAGTGAGTTCAGATAGGTGTGGCGTCCCCCCGCCCCCATCTTTCCTGCTGCTGTTTTGGGACTCTCATTGGTGTTTTCTTCCTCCCTGGTGGGATTGCTTTCTTTCTGTACTGTATTTGCTTCCCATTCTCCCTCACTCAGCATTGCCAAACTCCTTGCTTTGATTCCCTGTCAGGTTCTTGCAGGACCACCAAGAAGGCTCTGGTGCCTTGTCATCATACAGATCCTGATGTTTCGATTTATTTATAAAATCTTCTTTCTTTCGTTCTTTCAGCTCTTTGGAGTTTGTAAAAGCACAAAGTGTAATAAAAACTGGAAGCTTGCTTTCAGGATAAAACCCCTACTGCCATGAAGTAATCAAGTATATCTCCAAAAGACGTCAGAGTTTACTTTGTAGGTACTGAGTGCTTATGAGCTGTGTGCCACATCCCAAGACGATTCATCCAGCCTGGGATCTGCTTATGCCCATCATCTTGTATTTCCTCTTGCAAAGCCACCCCCTAAGCAAGGAGCTATGTCATGTAGCATCCTGTGAGTGGCCTCTGAGTTAGCAGAGCTACTAAGATCTGCCCAGATCTTCTAATAGTAACCTTCCAAAGAAAATTGTAAGGCTTTCAAATGACAAAAAAAAAAAGGGAGGGGCAGCCAAGTTTAATTAGAGTAAAAACTGGGATAATGAACTTCTTTAAATAGATTAAGGAACAAAGAAAGAAATCAGTCAGGCTGGATGAAGTCCACAAGCACTGACTCATAGGATATAGGAGGCAGCAGCAAAGCTTGGTCGAGATCTTTTTATTTCTATCTAATGTAGCAGCAAGTGCTGCCCAGGGTCCCTGGGAAGCACTCCCCATTCCTCTGGTGTGTTGCTGCTCCTTGCAGCAGGTATCCAGCTCTGTTCTACCTTGCCAAGCTGCTGAACCAGGTATCTTAATAAAGCAGTGTGAAGGTCTACTGTATTAAAGGCAGTAAACTTGATGAGTAGAAGTTGTATTCTTCCTTAAAAATTTGTCATGCTTGGGACTCGGGGACCCTGTCTGAGTATTGGCAAGTGTCTTATGTCCTGCTTCTTAGCATGTGCATGCAGAGCTGTGACAGCTGGAGTAATCCAGCCCATACAGACAAGAGTCATGTTCCGTTTGCTCCTCTCCAAATGAACAACATCTTGATTGTAACAACCTCTTTTAGTCCTTATTTCCATGTTAAAAAATTTGTTTGCCCAATGTGTGGCTTAGTATTTAGGAGGTTCTTATCAGCACAGTCACTATCTGGTATGTTGAAACTATGCTTTCAAGGTTCCCCTAAGGAGAAGCTTGAAAATTCGTTTTTAAAAAATAAATACGTTAACAAATATGGAGTGAAATCTATCTAGTGGGAGTTGTGTTGCCTTGGTGTTTGTGTGCTCTCTGCAGTGTCTGCCTCTTGGACACTGAGCATCCACAGCTGCCTGGACATGGATCAGATTCTGTTACCTCATCCAGAAGTAGTGAACATTGGAGGGGAAAAATAGTCTTACAGCCTCTTTATATGTGGGTCAAGTACCACTTAAGGCTTGCTGTGCTTTGAAACGACTTCACTCTTTGTGAATGAAAATATATTTAAGCTGAAATGTGTGCTTAGCTCAATTTGAAGCCTAAACAAGCACATACTTCACTTCTTGCTGTGATTTTGTAAAATGAATTCAGAACAAATGTTATTTCTTGCCAAGCCAGTGGAGACAGCTTATTTTTGTGCATGACTGAGAGCTCCCTTCTCTGGTAGCTATGCAGGATTGCTGCTGTAGCTTTTTTAGCTCCTCACCGCTCGCTTGCCAATAAAATAAGCTTTCACTTATTTGCAATGATCGAAAAAGTTTGATATATGCTATTGGGGCATCAGCACTTCTAAAAACCACAGGAGGAACAGAATCTCACTACAAGACTGACTTGCTTAGATGTTTGCCTGTAAATATTAAGTTGTTTTCCTGTTTTTTCCTGTGCTATCATGCTGTAATTGTAGTAGTAATGAAGAATCGCATCCTTAAACCATGTGCTGTAAAGCAGCATCACCAGTTGATTTTTCTCCCCAAAACTCTTGGTTAAATTGTCTTTGTACATAACAGACCAGTTCGCTGCCTGGAAAGAAAAAGCCCATCCTTAAGTTTGTTGAAATGAATTGTAATGAGTGTGGTTATTTGAAACGGGGAAATGTTGGCTTGACTTGAGTGGAGGAGGGTGTGAATGTGACTCAGCTCTGCAGTGACAATTGTCATCAGATGGTGATGGGCGATGGTGGATGAATGCATTCAGCTCCTGCAGTTGGGAGCACATGAGGGAATTTCCCTGCTGCTGAAAACAATCGTTGGCAACTGGTTTGTGCAAATGGGGAAAGAAGAAAGGATGAAACCCTTTGAACAACTTAGGCTTAGATTTTTATTTTTGTGTGCTGTTGCAGGGGTGTGTGTGGCCTGGTGTGTCTCTAGGGTTGTCCCCCATCACTTTTCTAGCACAGTTCAGTCTTGTACAAGAGCATTTGCACCTTTACCTGCACAGATGGCAGCTGAAAATGGTCTTCCTTTAATCAGTGAATCTGCATGGACAACTTGTGCTTGTTATGAAAGCACCATTTCTAGGAAATAAGTACTAGGACAACTTGACTGCATGTTATGGTGGGCTTCTCCTTATTCCGAAGCCGCTTTCTTTGTTGCTTGGAGGCTATTTAATTTGGGGGGTGGCAGTAGAATGAGGGACAATGGAGATGATGACATCATGCGGGAGGAGGAACCTTTTTATAAGAAGTGTTGGAGATGGAATGGCAGAAACAGTCTGGGAGAAACTACCAGTGTTTGCTATCCTCACCTGTTGAGGTCTTGCACAGCTCAAGTGTGTGATACTTGCCATGGCTGATGGATGCAGCAGCTCGTGCTGCTCCAACATCATGCTACAAATCTTCGTGGGCAATGCTGCCATGTTTTCTGTCTTGTTTTGGAGGCTGGAACTGACTGCTAAATACCTGCCTCTGAGGTGTGTAGGAAGAGAACTGGCCTGGTTCACAGTCTAAAATTTTTGGTGTCTTACTGTGATGAAGTTAAAGCTTCCTCCTTGCTCCTGGGGAAAGTTCTGGTGTCTGGAAGTGCTCTGATTTCTGGTGCAGGCACGGCTTGTTGCATGGCCATAGGCATTTCACTTAATTCTTCTGTGCTTGTGTTTGCTAGGGTGTAAAATGTGTGGTGCTTCCCTTCAAATGGAAATTGAGACAGATTGATGTTTGTAAGGTATTCTGGTAGCTTCTGATAAGAGATAGCATTTGGTATGCAGTTGGTTCAAGTTCTTGTGTTAACATATACATGGTTCAAGAAGTATTCTGCTGATCCCAAAATAAATGTTTTGAGATATCCTTTGTGACGTTATGCTTCCAGGAATACTACAGAACACACTCTTTGGATGCACATTTACAAATGGGAACCAAAGCTTACAGGCTGCCGTGCTCATTTTCAGGAAGGGTGAGCTGAGCTTATTCAACCTGGAGGTGATACGCTATTTTCAAATTGCTTTTGGTAACTCTGCTGTTCAGGTTTCAGTTGTCTGAGCAAACTTTGCTCTTGCTGATTCTGTGTCTGGCTTCAACTCTTATGAAACCCGCTGCAGTTGGAGTCTGGATCGCGCATCAGCATGAAATACTTGGCTTCAGCCTCTCTGCGTTCAGAGTTCAACTCGAGGCCTTCCAGATAATGAAGCTGGCCTTGCTTTAGCTGCCTTCATGCTGAAAAGCATATTACACATTGTTTGACAGTTGCTGTGCTTTGGGGGAGCTAAACCTCAATGCAGTTCAGCCATTGCAACACAGGGTGGCGGTGCCACTTAAAGGTCTGGTGGCCCAAAGGCTGTGATAATCTGGGTTTTTAGTTTGCTGTCGTCAGGGCTGTGTCCCTTTGGTGGGTCTGAATTACCTTGATCTGTGTGTGTCCACTTCTCCCGAAGCCCCCCCCTCTGTGCTCCATAAGCCACCAGCCACCAAGCTGGTATTTGTGAGAGAGCTGGTGAGAAAGCTTAACATTAGCAGTCATCCTGTAGGCTAAGAAGCCCTCAGAATTTCTGGCAATGGTTAAATCACCCCCATACCTGGCACACGTAACTTTACTTTTTCAGTCTTTTAATCCCTGTTTTTGATCTTCCTCTTGGCTTAAATCTGGATTCTAGATCCTGCTGGCTGAGCACTGGCTTAGTGAGGACTTTAGCTGACTACATGTTGGTATGACCATAACTTTGCACGGTGCTGCCTCTGAGGAGTGTGTGCTTGTGTGTGTGTGGCTTGTTTTAGCCAAGCTCTGCCCCAAGAGCAATCTTATTTCCCAAATTTCCTTGAATGTCCCAGTCACCTTCTGTTTTTCCCATTGTCTTGAGTTTGTCTCTCTAACCCAGAGCTGTCGTGACTCCTAAAACACATTGCCCTAAAGCCCTTTTAGGGATCACACAAGTTCAGGAGCAAAATGTTTCTTGGCATCTCCTCTTAGTATTCTATATTGCCCTGTAATTGAGGAGAGCCTTTGGGCACCTATGGGCTGTCTTTGTTTTTTTTCTTGGCTTTGGTAAGGTCAGTTTTGGTGTTGGCAGAGGTTTCTTCCTTCTAGTTCTTGGCCCAGTGCTGTAGTTCTGTTTAGTGTCTGTTGTGTTAAGCTCTTGTTACTACATCTTGCATGAGATCTGTTTTCTTTGTGCTGTTTTTATGATTAAATACTAGCCTGAAAGAGATCTTAGAGCATGCTTCTGCATTACTATTTCACCCTGTCCTACGCTGCTGGCCCTGTGGCCTTTCTTCTGGGTGTCCTCTGCAGCTTGTGTGTCAGTTAAGTTGCAGGTCTCTGCTTGGGACTAAGCAGTCTCCTCTGCTATAGAAACATCCCGTATCCTGCAGCTCTCTCCTGAAGGAAAGCCTGTCAGGAGAACAACCATCCCAGCCCAGCTCTTCCAGGCTCAGAGGACTGGCCTGACTTGGCTGAGTCTGTTCAAGTCATTTATCAGTCTGTGACCAGACAAGCAGGAGGAGCTGGAGAAGTGCCTACACGATCTCTCTTAGGCAAGGTTGAATCTATCTTGTTTTGAAAGGCAAGCCAGCCTGTGAAAATCAACACTGCAGAAAAATTGCTGATAAAACTGCCTCCCACTGCTTTTTTTTTCTTTTTTTTTTTTTTTTGTCTACTGGTGGTGATCACTTGAAGTAATCTTTCTGGAGGCCTTTATATAGGGTAGGTGGGGAGTCTGGATAACTGACCTCCCTCTATAAAGCTGTACAGCAAATCAACAGTATGTCTGATTCCAAGAAAAAATACATTACAGGATGATGTCTGTGCAGTATTTAGGAGGCTGGGTTTTGTTTTTTCTGTTCTTTAACTGAATTATAACATGCTTCTAGGCAAGTTACTTGGTACTTGTGCCTCTGTTATCCAGCTCTGTGTAGCTCTTCCTTGTGTTGGAGTTGCAAAGCCCTTGTGTAATTAAGTTCATATAAGTGTATGGAATAATGAAGGTGAAGACATGCTTTCAATCTTAAGCTTTCTATTAGTGAAATGCTTATCAGTGGCGTGATGGAAAAATCACTGTCTGAATGTCTTCTGATGTTTTGTCGCACTAACCTGTTACAGCTGAGGCATGAATAAGTAAACAATATGCCAGAATAAGCAAAACCACATCTCATCATCACTCCTTGTTGCTGTTCCTTCCAAGTGTTTAAAGGTGGTAATAGCTCCTTCCTCCCAAGCTGAAGGAGGGATGACCTGCCTAGACCCAGAGACCATAGTTGTGTGTGTGAAGAAACTGCAGAAAACCTGAAGTTTGTGAGAGCCTGAAAGGTGTGACAGGTTTTGTGGTTATCTACCTACCATCACAGGAAGTTGACCAAGAGGGTTGAGAGATGCCAGCACTGGTTCTGTTGCCACCCCACTTAGTTGGTGCCTTTTATTATCCTTGTTGCAAGATATTACAGTAGTGGAGATAGTAGCCTTTAGCCTATGTTCCCAAAGTGATCCCTAAGCTAAAACTGGTCTTGATGCCTCTGGGTTCCCTCTCTAAGGGTACTTGGATTTGCCTGCCTGTGTAATGTATTGGACAGAGATCTGGGAGTCTCAAAGGTGTTGACATCCTACAGCTTTCATGAAGGCAGATGGCCTGGTAGAGCAGAAGATGACTGTAGATGAACAAAAAGTTTAAGTTTGTGCCTCACTTGACACTGGTGGATCCACTTGAACAGTATAAATGTTCCATTCATAGGATGAGGTGGTTGATGCCTGTACCTTCTGAGACACTGAAATCCATTAACCATGTGAGAGGGGCCTGTGAGAAACAAGACTTGGTTGGCTCAAGTGTGAGTGTAATTACTTGAGTTTTGCTTTAAGCAAAGATGAAACCAGTGTGTTCATCTGCTGAAGTCTTGGAACCTTCTGAAATTTGCTGTGTTTGGGAAGAAGAGGAAGATGAGACTTAAGAAGCAGAAGAAGCAGCACCCTGTTGTGAGAGGTGCTGTAGGGTGAAGGTGTCTAGGTGCTGCAGGATTCTGATAGTATCCTGTCCCTAGAAGGTGATTAGCTAAGTCTAAAAACTAGTCATTCTTAAATGGCAAAATGGGGGAGGATGTTTGACTCTTGACCCAGAAGCAAAGCGTTTTGCCCATCACTGCTCTTGTGCAGGTATTGCAGGTTGTAGGGTTGCTGTTGTTACCAAAGAGGCATTAGCAGGGAGTAACTGTACTCTGAAAAAAGAGGAATTACCTGAACTAGTTAGTCTTAATTTCTGGTGCCTGCAGTTATTAATAGAGGACACCACAAATAACTTGACTCCTGTAACTTGGAGCATTGCTGTCTGGCGGGCTTTCCTGGCATTTCTGGAACAAAGGATAAAACACTCAGCTTGATCCACCTGAATGTTCTTCCTTTCCCTGGGAATGGTACTATCTAGACCTTTAGAGATAGCTTTCTCTTCTTGTCACATAAAACTATTTTATATAATTTATAAAGATATAGCCATTAAAATGACAGACTGATTAGAAACGCTTTCTATTTTAATATAAAGTCATATTTTACTCTAACAACTTTATTTCTCTTTGGCAATATTTCTGCTTGGATAAGAACATGTGAAGGAATCTGTTAAACTGATCTGTTTCATCATCAGCTTAACAGTTTGCTGAAATGCTGAAATGTTTTTCTTCGGGGTTTTTTTTTGGACGTGAAGAAGGAAAGAAAAACCTGGTGAGTAATCTCTGTTGGTGAAAATATTCACAGAATTGCAGAATACCTGAGGCTGACTAGGGCCTCTGGAGGTCATCTAGTCCCACCCCTCAAGTAGGATTATCTATAGCAGGTCACTTAGGACTGTGTCCAGTCTGGTTTTGGATCCCTCCAGGGATGGAGACTCCGCAGCCTCTCTGGCCAACCTATTCAAGTGTTTGATCATCCTCATAGTAAAAAAAGTTTGGCTTTTTTTTTCTTTCTCTTTTTTTTTCTTTCTTTCTTTTTTTCTTTCTCTTTTTTTTCTTTCTCTTTTTTTTCTTTCTCTTTTTTTTTTCTTTCTCTTTTTTTTTCTTTCTCTTTTTTTTCTTTCTCTTTTTTTTTCTTTCTCTTTTTTTTTCTTTCTCTTTTTTTTCTTTCTCTTTTTTTCTTTCTCTTTTTTTCTTTCTCTTTTTTTCTTTCTCTTTTTTTCTTTCTCTTTTTTTCTTTCTCTTTTTTTCTTTCTCTTTTTTTCTTTCTCTTTTTTTCTTTCTCTTTTTTTCTTTCTCTTTTTTTCTTTCTCTTTTTTTCTTTCTCTTTTTTTTTTCTTTTTTTTTTTTTTTTTTTTTCTTTCTCTTTTTTTTTCTCACATTTAATGGAATTTTCTGTATGTTGCCTGTTGTCCTGTCACTGGGCGGCAAAGAGAAGAGTCTGGCTGTCTTCTTTACTCTCCCAGCCACCATCAGATATTTATATACACTGATAAAGAATTTCTCTCCTTCAGCCTTCTCCTCTCGAGGCTGAGCCATCCCAGCTTTCTTAGCCTTTTCTTGTATGAGAGATGCTGCAGTCCCTTAGTCATGCTAGTGGACCTTTACTGGGCTCTCTCCAGTAGCTCCATATCGCTCTTGTACTGGGGAGCCAAGATCAGGACCCAGCCCTCCAGATGTGTCTCACCAGTGCTGAGTAGAGGGGAGGGGTCACTTCCCTCAACCTGCTGGCTCATGCTTTTCCTAACACAGCCCAGGAATTTATTGGCTTTCTTTGCTGCCAGGGCACACTGGTGGCTCATGGTCAACTTTGGTGCCCAGCAGGACCCCCGGGTCCTTTTCTATTGACCTGCTTTCTAGATGGTCAGCCCCAGATGTAGTGGTGCTTGGGGCTGGCTGTTCCTCCCCAGGGACAGGACTTGGCATTCATTGACCTTCATGAGGTTCCTGTTGGGCCATTTCTCCAGCCTGCCCTGGTCCCTCTGAATGGTGACACACCCCTCTCCTCTGTCAGTTGCTCCTTCCAGTTTTATATCATCTGCAGACTTGTTGAGGGTGCACTCCACATCCATGTCATTAATGAAGAGGTTAAACAGTATTAGCCCCAGTATTGACCCCTGGAGTTACACCACTACTCTAGATCGTCTTCATTGTGTTGCAGAATATTTGAGCAGCAGTGTCTGCTCTTTTCTAGTTTGATTTAGCTGTGGAGTTTTGCCAGGGTAAAGAGAAGACTGTATGTACCCCTTTACATGGCAAGATGTATTTAAAGATGTACTGCACAGCATATCTGTATGCTGCAGACTGTAAATTTTCACTTTTGTGCCTATATTGAGCAAGACAATGTGTCTGGTTAGTGTATGCTGCACTGAACAGTGGCCAGCTTGGAAGATCCTAGATGGAGAGGATGACTCCTCTTCTTCTTTTGTTGGTTTCTACCAATGGGTCTGGAAGCATGCAAACAAAAATACTATGCCTCCTTTCTGCTTGGAATTTATCTGGCTTAAGATTGCCGTGATTTTATGCTATTAAGATTTTTCTCCCTGAATTAAACAGCTCAGTGGGACTTTTTTTTTTTTTAAAAGGAATATATTCACATCTAGTAATTAAATTGCCGCTCAGTTTCCCTCTGAATAAGCTAAGTGGGGAGATCTTTGTGTCCTGACACATCCAAGGCACTTTGTCCAGCCCAGGATGTTTTGTAGCCATTTTTTTGACTGGGACTTGTGTAGCTCTGGGACTTGCACATTCAGTGCTCTGGTGTTGGTATTTCCTTCACATCTGAGTTACCAGATAAAGGTAGCCCATATTGTCGTGGTTTCAGATACTTTGGTTTCCCTTTTTAAAAAAAATCAGTGCTTCACTAAAGGTCAGAGTGAGAATCAACCAGAGATGGAGAGCACATGACTCCATTGAGCTTTCTGTCTTTCGTTATAAATAGCACATCTGATGTACATCTACTTCATTACTCTGAGTGTGTCCTCTCCCCCCAGCCTCTGCCTGTCATAAAGGATTAGACGTGCTGGAACACCATTGCAGGCACAGCAGAAGGGAGATTAGAACATTTGTGGTGGCTTTATGTCCACATCCTTCGATTCTTGTGGTTTTGTGTCTGCCCCCTTATTTCGACACTCTTCCTAACAATAGTACATATGGTATAAATGTTCAGAAACTTCCTGCAAAGTAAGTGTGACTAGAGTGTATCATTAGATTTCTTCCCTTTTTAAACAGTGTTGTTTACAGGCATTGTAAAGATGATTCATCTCTGTCTAATGTTAACCAGCTTGGATAGGATGAAATTTATCTCGCTTGGTTCTAGCAAGCATTCCTATCCTACACATGGTGCAAATCAACTGTCCTTCCAACTTGAAAGAGCTTGAGAGAGTAAGGCCTGCTGACGCATCGCTTTTGTTCTTGGGGGAATTGTTTCCATTGTGCTCACAAAAAGAGGAGGGAAGTTGAAAGCTCTGCTCATGGCCAGTTCTCTCCATACTTGCCTCGGTTGGGGGCATTCGTGTTTGTTGTATTTGTTCTGGCTTGCCTGGCTTTGGGTTGCTCCTTACGTTTCCTGGCTCTTCTGGAGGCTGAAAGCTAATTTGTTCAAGCTCTCCCTCTTAACGTCTTCTATCATGTGAAATTCGTTCTTTAATAGGGACATTATAACCACGTCGTTCCATTATATTTTCAATTAGGGTAATTATTCTTCATTTCCTTCAGAATCTTGTCTGGCACAGAATAGCTATATTCCACCCTGGAGATGGCTGTGGCTTTATGATGGCTCTATTTTTCCAGTAATGTATAGTCTAAAAGTGCTCTGTTATCAAAAGTGTACGCTTAAGGAGGCTTTAGAGTATGTTATAACTAAAGACCTGACTTGTACAAATGAAGGAAAAGGGAAATTGTCTGTTGCTGTCAGTGAAAGTTGAGTTGGGTTCTTTGAAATTCTTACAAAACCCTGGAAGAGTTTAGTACCTGGGGCCAGAAACACTATTTGTTTCAGTTTCAGGGTTTAGTACAGTATTGGTTAAGACTGGGTGGTTTCCAAAGAGCTTCAGCTATTCTATAGGTTGGACCTATAGAAAACAGGGCTTCAGGGGATTTCAAAAGTCACCTACTCAGTCCTCTCCCTATATGAGGAGGTATTTGGTCTCTCCAGCAGCAAATGTATTTAAGCTGCTCCTGCTTGATGTTTTTCTAACTTATTCTTAGAAATTATCAATTTAAAGAGATTCTGTAACATGCCTTGATGATCCCTTTTGGATTTCGGCCACTCTTACAGTTAGAAAACTGTTGTAATGTTTAACTTAATTCTCCTGGGCAATTTAAGTCCATTACTATTTTTCCTCTCTTCAACAGACACAAATATTTGCATGGGAATGAGAGTCTGGGCCTGCTCTGGTAGTCATACATCCCAAATGCTGTTGCCTTTTAATCCAGCTTTCCTGCCTGAGGATGTTGCTGCTACTTACTATGTCTCATGTCCTCTGAGTGAGTTTGCCAGAGTAGGCATCTATACTTAGAAAGAGGATGGGCTTTCAATTACAGCAGTGCAGTTCAAAAGTTAGCAGTAGTTTGGGGATGAGGTTGAGATTTGTTGGCAAGGAGGGGCTTACTCAGCTGAAACTTGTCATTGGAGTCCCAAACCTCAACCCTAGATCAGTTGGGACAGCAGAGGCTTAAGGGAGGGTTAGTGACTCTATTTTTATGACATTTGTTGGTTGGTTTTCTTGGAGTCTGTCATGCTGCCCCTGTTGAGGGGGTCCAGCTCAGCAGGGCTAGCTCAGCTTGTTCTGGTGTTTGTAGCAAAGGTATGCTGTTATTTATTGAGCTCTCAAACTCCAACAGATGTGCCCTGAGCTGCTGGATCTGGATTCTGTTCCTAGAGCTGGTCCTTGACCTGTTGTCCTGCCTGGAAGTCACTTCGCTTCCCTCCTCAACTGAATCACAGATTGTAAAATGCCTTTCTGATGAAGCTTTTGTGAAGCTTAATTGAAAATTCATTGTCACTTTGAGACTCTTGTGCATCACTTATTATGTGTTATTTTGACTGAGGTCCTGAGGATGTGGTGGATTATCTACCTGGAGAACAATGGAGAACTACAAGACTGAAGTAAAATGCAATAAATATATTCTTCCATTCCAAGTTTTATCTTTTGGGGAGGCCCTTACAAGTATATTCATCAAGTCAAATCGTTTGTGAGCACGTCTCCTACAGAATCATAGAATCATTTATGTTGGAGAAGACCTTCCAACTGTAAACCTAACAGTGCCAAGTCCACCACTAAACCATGTCCCTAAATGCCACATCTTTTAAATACCTCCAGGGATTGTGACTCAACCACTTCCCTGGGCAGCCTGTTCTAGTGCTTGATAACCCTTTCACTGAAGAAATTTTTCCTAATATCCAATGTAAACTTCCCCTGGTGCAACTTGAGATTGTTTTCTCGCGCCCTATCACATTTTACTTGGGAAAAGAGACCAACCCCCACCTTACTACAACCTCCTTTCAAGTAGTTATAGAGAGCAATAAGGTCTCCCCTGAGCCTCCTTTTCTCCAGGCTAAACAACCCCAGTTCCATCAGCCGTTCCTCATAAGACTTGTTCTCTAGACCCTTCACCAGCTTTGTTGCCCTTCTCTGGACACGCTCCAGTGCCTCAATGTCTTTCTTGTAGTGAGGGGCCCAAAACTGAACATGGTATTAGAGCACTTGGCCTTGTTGTACTCCATACAGTTGGCCTTGGCCCATTGGTCCAGCCTGTCCAGATCCCTCTGTAGATCCTTCCTACCTTGAAGCAGGTTGGCACTCCTGCCTAACTTGGTGGTGTTTGCAAACTTACTGAGGCTGCACTCAGTCTCCTCCAGGTCGTTGATAAAGATATTAAACAGAACTGGCCCCCGTACTGAGCCCTGGGGAACACCACTTGTGACCAGCTGCCAACTGGAGTTAACTCCATTCACCACCACTCTTTGGGCCTGGCCATCCAGACAATTTTTCACCCAGTGAAGAGTATGCTTGTCCAAGCCATGAGCAGCTGGTTTGTCCAGGAGAATGCTATGGCAAATAGTGTCAAAGGCTTTACTGAAGTCTAGGTAGACAACATCCACANTCCTTCCTACCTTGAAGCAGGTTGGCACTCCTGCCTAACTTGGTGGTGTTTGCAAACTTACTGAGGCTGCACTCAGTCTCCTCCAGGTCGTTGATAAAGATATTAAACAGAACTGGCCCCCGTACTGAGCCCTGGGGAACACCACTTGTGACCAGCTGCCAACTGGAGTTAACTCCATTCACCACCACTCTTTGGGCCTGGCCATCCAGACAATTTTTCACCCAGTGAAGAGTATGCTTGTCCAAGCCATGAGCAGCTGGTTTGTCCAGGAGAATGCTATGGCAAATAGTGTCAAAGGCTTTACTGAAGTCTAGGTAGACAACATCCACAGCCTTTCCCTCATCCACTAAGCAGGTCGCGTTGTCATAGAAGGAGATCAGGTTAGTCAAGCAGGACCTGCCTTTCATAACCCCATGCTGACTGGGCCTGATCGCCTGGTTGTCCTGTATGTGCTGCATGATGCCACTCAAGATGATCTATCTGCTCCATAACACTCCACGGCACCAAGGTCAGACTGACAGGCCTGTAGTTCCCCAGATCCTCCTTGCGGCCCTTCATGTAGATGGGCATCACATTTGCTAACCTCCAGTCAACTGGGACCTCCCTGGTTAGCCAGGACTGCTGATAAATGATGGAAGGTGGCTTGGTGACCACTTCTACCAGCTCCCTCAGTACCCTCAGAATCTCTGCTTTTTGGCACGTGTAACTGTGGGTTCATGACATGACTCTTCTCAAACTGAACAAAAGGTCGTCTTGTTTTTAAACTGAGCTAGTGCACGTGGGGAGCAACTCAGCCCCAGAAACAGAGGTACCTTGTGCTGCTTGGGAGGCTGGGATGTGTCTTGTCTGGCCTCCAGCTGCCTCTCTGAAAAACCCCCTAGTCCTTTGTAGGTCCTATGCCAGGTTGACATGCCCTAGGCAGGTGTCTCAAAGGGTGCTAGGCGTCTATATTTAGGCAATTGAAGCCTACATGTTTTCTAATCTGAGACTTGCGTGTGAGTTTTTGAAAGCAATTATTAGGCTGTAAATGAGAGCGAGCTTTCTCTAGCTCAGGGCTGTGCTGACGGGAGAAATTGGGTCAGCAGGATGCTTGTCTTTGCCAGAAGTCCCTGTTGCATAAAGCTTCCTTCTGGAGACACTTGTGTGATTACTCCTAATCTGGTTTGATTAAATTGATCAAGGTTACAAAAATGTTTAAAAAAGTAGCCTCACTCTTCGGGGTGCTGATAGTGTGGGAGAGGGTATAAGGGCTGAAGCAGGAAGGCAGTTCTTAGTGGGACTGGAGTATGAGCTGGCAGAAAGCTATTTTCCACTGCCAAAGCTTTGTGCAGAGTGCAAATCTGCCTGCTGTTGAAAGTCAGGAACTTCTCAACACAATGAATTGGCAGCAAAGAGCTGAATTGTGCCATCTTGTTCAACTTTTGCCTGTGAGTGAGACCTTGAGTTGACCTTGATAATGAACCATGTTCTGCAAGAGGAAAGGAGCTGGAAACTGGTGCTGCTCAGGACTGCGTGCTGCCAGGCAGGGCCATCCGTGCCAAGTGCTGTTTGTCACACACCATGGAGGTGATGGAGGCAGTGAAGCTGCTGCTTTGGTCTTAAAGACCACACGTAAGCAATGCGTAAGCCCATGTGTCATGCTGGCTAGCGTTGCTGCCCCAGTCCTCTTGCAAAGGTGCTGGTACACACGCTTTGAGCATGGAAGTTATCAATCATGCTGTGTCAATTTTAATGCGCTTTGTGTGGTATTGTAATGCAGCGCTTTTAATATCATGCATGTCTTGAGGATTTGTTGTGCCTCTGTTGGATGTTATGACATATGACAACATTGCTTCACAGCTGAAAGGAGGGTCCAAGACTTAAAGCCAAGAATGCACTTGTTTAAACAATGTATAAGACAACAAAATGAACTTTGTTAGTAGGAAAAAACTTTTATTGGACAATAACACAGCAAGTATAGACATTAACATTTTTCTGTGGTAATCTAATCTGCTTTTATAGGTGTGATAGCTAAAATGTTAATTCTGCAAAGTTTATAACAATGATATTCTGTTATCAGTAATCTGATTTGTGGATGCTTTGGGAGAGCGCTTTTCTTCTTCAATGTCAAGTGTTTGTTTTCTCCTCTTTCTTGTGTTGCTGGTAGGGTAAATAGCACAGCAATAGAAGAATGGTGTCCAGTAGAAAGTGCTTGTCTCCAAAACCGTCACCCTCGTGCTGGAGATGGTCTTCATCTTGCAGGGCTTTGGGAGTGGGGAATGAGATGTGGCCAAACTGCAATCTTGTATGTTCTCTGTGAAAAAGATGGGGCAATGTGTGTGGTTTTTAACTTGATGTCATAGCTTTTACGTTGAACGATGAGAGGGTATTAAAAGTTTGGTTTTTTTTTTTTTAAGAAGGGCATAATTTGCACCAAAAATTAGTGTCTTGTATCTAGTTTAGAAACCACTTCTTCCCCTCTCTTCTTTCTCCTGCAATACGTAGATACGTACCGAAACACAGAAGTTGACCCTTTCCGGAATTTGGTGGTTCAGGTGGACTTTTCAGTCCAGCAGTGGCTTTGTAGGGTGGTTTGTGCCTGTTGCCTTGTACTGGTGTTCTGGTCTTTTAAGTTTTTCATCACTACACTGATGTTGGGAGTGGTAGTGTCTTTTGTTCTGCAAATGAAATGTCTGGGCTCAGGTGTGACTAGAGCTTGCGTATTGCGTGGTGCTGATAAAGGCTGTAATATAAAAGATATTTTCCGAAAGACAAGGAGCTTGCATATTAATAAGATCTCTACTTTGCATTCGCACAATGCTTTTTGTTCTGTTTACATGATACTATACCTACATACTGCCTGTTGCTTGCAGTGGTGGCTTCCAGGGTGCTGCTGTGGCAGGTGCCTCTGTGTCTGCATGATGAATCATGCTTTAATTTGCCTTTTTCTCAGTCTGTTTGGCTGTATTTTGTTAGTAGTCTAGAGTTTATAGTGTATTTCTCTGGTGAGGCCAAAACAGCTCTCTTGCGTTTGGATGCAAGCGGTGTGAGGTTGGCCTGATGCTCCTGTCTGTGCTCTGCTCTGGTCTCTGGCAGTTTAGTGTGGAATAGGGTAACAGCTGAGGTTCTGTAAGTTTCTAATTGTTTGAAGCTGCTTAAAAAAAAAAAAAAAGCCAGAAGGTGTTTTAACTGTTGCTGAACTGCTCTAACAGCCCAGATTGGTGGTACTGCCCAAGACCCTGAGGTCCCGCAGCCCATACCCTCTGGGGCAGCATCAAAACCTCTCTCCATCCCTGGAGAAACATCTGTTCAACTTATTTTTAAACTCTGATGAATGGGGTTTCCAGTGTCCCAGTGTGGTTCCTTCTAGGGCTTTGACTATCTTTAGTTGTATTTCCTCACAAAATCCACCCTAGTTCTTTGCAAATTGATCTGCTCTCATCCTTCCCGTAACTGCTCTGTAGAACTCCTCACCTTCCTCCCTCTTTAACATAGCAGAGGATTTCTTCCATGGCTCTGAGCTCCCCATGTCCTTGCCAGCCCTTTATCTTCAAATCTAACCCCAATTCCTTTGGCTCTTTGTAGACCAATAAATAAGGTGCCATGGCAAGTTGCTGGTGTAGAGTTTGTGGTCTGTCTTGCCTCCCCTCTGCTCTCATTGTGCTGCTGATTTTGACCTTTCCTTGGACCACTACCACGCGCTTGCCTTTATTGACCTTCATCCTTCTTGACTTCTGGGAGCACTTCCAGTTTCTCGAGGTCTTTGGCTGCTGCTTTCCAGAAGGCTTGTGACTCCCTTCACTCTGGTTACCAATGTATTTCGAAAGTACAGCTTGCATTATATTTTCCAATTTGCTAATAAAACCGCTGAAGAAAACCAAGCCCAGAACAAATGCATGTGGAAGCCCTGTTGAAAAACTCCTTCTGGTTGAGGCCAGTCACTGACAAGTAACATAGTTTTTAGTATGGTTTTCGAGTAGCTTACGCCTGTGTTTTATGGTAATTTTCTGTGCAGTGAGCCTCCTGGAGTGCTTGTGAGAATACCCACTGGGGCCATGCCAGAACCTTGCTAAAATCAAGGTGTTTCCAGCTATGAAATCAGGGTTATCCTGCCAAATAACATAGTGGTGCTCTTCAGAAACTGCTTTGTTGTCTACTCCAGGATCTTGTGATAATGCAGTATTGCCGATATTTTGCTGAACTTTACAGTGATTGAAATTATTTCTGTTGTAGACTGAAAAATACAATGGTGGTGTGTGCAAGATAAGTGGGTCTAGGCAGGAAAAGTACATGTGGGAATGCGCTTTCTAAACTATAATAATGAAAAATATTTATAATTAAGCATTTTATACTTCTCCAAAAAGGAAAAAAAAGTTGTTTCTTTCTCTGTATTCGTGACATAAATGCAACCTATGCGGGTGATATGGCAAAATAGAGTGGTCTTAAACGCTGTTTAATTAGCAGAATGAAAACAAGAAGCAAATTCTACACTTGCTCTTCCATTGAGATAATTTCAGGTGTAATACACAAAGTAAGTTGGGTGTCTTTGGAGTACGATTTGCTCATGCTGTGTCAGTACGTGGATCAACTTTGTGAAGCACAGCTGTGAACTCTGACAGTTAAGATATTAAACAGGTATTAGGCTTGCAAACTTTCTTTGACCTTTTTTCTATGGAGCTGTTGCACCACTCATGAATTTTTTTTTGCATTGCTCAGTAGTTAATTTGTTTATTACAAAAGTTAGAATAAGATTAAACAAACTGCTAATGCTTTTATGTAGCTTAATGAGAAGAAAATGTTTCTGAGGGATTAAAACCACTACAGAAGTTTAAAGGGGGGGGAAAAATAAAATAAAATTGAAGTCCACAACAGACTCAGGAATTTGTTCCACTTATTAATTGAAAACAAAAGCAAGTCACTTCTGTTCCACTGTCCCCAGAATGTCCTCTTTGTATTGTTCCAGATCTCTTTCATTTTGCCCCCAGAGATTTCCCTCCTCTGTACTTTCAGCTGAATTTATTTAGGTTACTTCTGAGTCCCTGTCCTGCAGGCAGCTCTTACTGAGAATGAAGTTGCAGGGTCAGCCTTGCGGCTTGGCCTTCTCTGAGGCTGCCTAAAGCCCTGTTGTTAACCAGTTGAGCATGAGACGTAGGAAGGACCTGCAAAGCTAGTTCCTAAATATTTTCTAGCATTAACTTATACATGTGCAATAACTTTAAGCTCCTCTGGCATTTTTTCAGTGTGCATATGGTGTCTGGTATAGGACCTGCCAGTGTGAGAACAGCCAGATGAAGCATCTAACGCATGGCTGGAGAGAAAGTAGGTTGTGTTGGTGCTTGGTGGTAGGACCCGAGATGTCCTGCCTTTGACTAAGTTTTAAGATTTGTAGCTGAGCTGCTTGTCTCCGTCATTATTCTCTTGGGTTGTATTCCCCAAACCTCTGCTCTTTCCTCAGTTTTTGATCTTGTGGATGATGAAGTGATGGAGCATGCAGTAGAGTATCCAGTGCAACGTGGGGGCTGAGTACAGGCTGATTGGGGGCTGAATGTTGGGGGGAGGGTGAAGGTGTGAAAGGCTCACTATCAAGACGTCGTGCTTCTGTGTGAGCTCGCTTTCTGCCACTTGGAAAATGGAAAAGGCACGTGAGCCAGGACTGTGCCACAAGTCCACATTTGTGCCAACCCCGTTGTTAATGGTTTGGCTGCTTGGTGTGGGCCAGGTTTGGTTGCCCTTATTTTGGGGGATAAACTCTGCGATAACGCAAGGCTGCAAATGGGAACTCCTGATGCGTTTGCCTGTTATGGCTTTCCTGGAAAGATTTTTCCAGTTGACCTTTTGAAAAAAATGAAGTGGGTTTTTTTAATGAATGCAGAAATTGTGAAACTTAACAATACAATCCAAGAACTTTTTAAAGTCATCTTAAATGGTTTTGTTTAGTGAGTGTACTTAAAAAATGTAAACCAGACAGATCTGTCACTGAGCATAGTCTTCAATTGGAGAATTACAGCCTGCTCTGGAGTTATAAGATAAATGCATGTGGGACAGACCACTCTTTCTCAGACTTTTTTAATCAAAAGGATTTTTGTGGGGGAGGCCTATTACTAAAACTATCTGACCAATTTTTTTTATAGCAAAGGGAAAAAAAAAAGCAGCCTCAAGGATCATTTTCTATAGCATTGTCACAGTGCTTTGTTATTTACAACCAAGAAAATGAACAGCCCAAGACAATTCTAATTTTTATTTTTGTTTTCCTTACTTTATTTTTGTATTGTGTGCTGTTGTGATTATTACTGTGTGTAAATATACATGTAAGATTTTTTTTTTCTTTCTAGAATTTTTTTTTGTACATCGCCTTCTAATGTCTTCTAAATTACTAGTTACTTCAGGACAGTTAGCTGAAGATCCAGATCAGGCTATAATTAGTGTTTGAACTAGGAGAGATGTTAGTAGGAGCGGAGTGTATGTGCAGAAGAAATGAAGTAGAGTGGAGCAACTGGAGAGGCCTGTAGATCCAGAACAAGGCAGTGGGTGTCCTGAAGGTTTGGTAGGTAGGAAGTGGGAAGTATAATGCTCCAGATGTGGTAATCCCGAAAAGAAAGAAACACGTAATGAAGGTGCTCAGTTAAGTGGATCAGATGAGAACCAGAGTTGGTCTTGAGAAAGCTAGCAATTGCAAGGTAGATAACAGTGTACAAACGTCAAGGGTAGGGGATCACAAGGATGGTTTTCCAAGAGTGATGCTGTAGCTCAGGCAGTGGCAGAAACAGCCGAGGAAGGTGGATCTCTGCCAGAGCCAGGGAACCAAAGATGATGATGGCAGAGTTTGGGACTTGAGGGGTGTTTTAATGTGATTGCAGGGGATAGATTTGTTCTTCTTGCAATCAAACTGAGTCCCTACATTCTTAATTTTCAGCTAAGAGTCACTGCATAGTCACTGTAGCCCGCTTGTATGATGATGTTCGATACAGAGCAAGAACTTGATATCCCGTAACTTTGGAGTTGACATCCTGTAACTTCAGAATGCGTTGAGGTTTGGTCTAAGACTTGCTTGGCTGTTGCCCATTTGCTTGTGTTTTAGAGGGAGGATGGAAGTTAAGGGTGCTGGTTCTGCATTGGAGGGAGGGTTGTGGATGAATAGGAGAGCTCAAAAGGGAAGATACAGGGTTTGAGTTTAAGGTTAGAGCTGACCCTTAAGGTGCTGGGGTCTTGTTGCTGCCTGTCACCAACCTTCTTTTTTTTTTTTTCTTTACACTAGAGTTTGGCTAAAAAAAATCATAAAAGTATTTTGGTCATTGGGCCTTTATGTCTTAGGTTAGCCATCTCCAAAGGAGACTTTGCCTAGAGTTTGTAAGTGATCTTGAGACTTTTTGTTTTCTTTCCCCTATTGATAGATGCCTCTGTAAATTCAGGTGGTATTTTCCTTTGAATGCAAACACATTTATTTGGGACCCATAATTACTGTGGTGTTTTTTTTTTTTATTTTTTAATTTATACTTGAATGAAAACACAACTTGTCTAGCTTTATTTTCTCATTGTATGTGAGTTAAATCTTTGAGTTAGGAGTTCGTTAGAGCAGAGGTGCCTGGTTGAGTTTCATGAGAGACCCTGCAAAGAGGCTGTGCAGCACTAGATGGCACTCTGTCTCCAACTTTCATGTTTTACCAGCAAAACTCTACTAAGCTGTAGGGAAAAACCACTAACATCATGCTGGTGGTGGCATTCATATAATTTTAGGAAGTTATATCTCTTTTTCACCTTTAGCACCAACCAACTTCTACGTTGAAACAAAGAAGGTGATACGGTCATCTTTGAAGACTTTTACTTTTCATGACTATGTTATTTTATATTGAGTTTTAAATAGGCTTATAAAGACTTGGCATTTTTGTTTTGCCATTGAGAGTGGTTTACTGAAACTGTGTCATTGAAATTGCTAGGGCAGGTTTTAAAGCATGATAATTAAATAGATTTCCTCCAGCTTTATTCCTGTCTTGGTATTTTTTGTATTACTTTGAGACCTTTGTGGATTGCAGAGGTGGGATTCTCCAAAGTGACTTGTGAAAACAGATCACACTGAAGGATCACACTACTTTCTGCAGGCAGAAAGTTTAACTTGCCCAGATGGATTCATCTAGTTCTGGTTCTTTCTGAGGTGTTGCTTGTCACTGCTGTGATTAGTAAATTCTTTTATTTATTATTCTTCCAGCTTGTAACAGCTCTGTCATTCCCCATCTTTTATCTCTAATTGTTGCATGGAGTCCAGTGTATAATTAATTTAGCCTTACTTTCTGACACAGTACAAACTTGGACTCCATAAAGTTCACTGCATGCTTAATTCTTTTAGACTGGGAGAGAATTCAGGTTTAAGAGTTAGCACTGCTCCTCAAAATACTAAAACTTCACAAAGACAAGTCTAAGGTTGGGATTTCCACACTCCATAGAAATTATCTGTTTACTATATATAAAAAAAACCCAAGAAAACCCCCTGAAAATCCCATACCATTTCAGGGTGTGACACAATCTCTCTGCTTTCTAGAATAACATTCGCTTATTTTGCAGTCATGATCTGTTGCTTCTGCACAGCATCTCCTTCTGCAGATGAGAGAGTTGCCTTCTAGGCTGCTTTACAAAACGGTTGGAAATAATCACCATTACCAGACAGCATGCGTTGGTAATTGACAGGAAAAAAAGTGTTTTAACATGGCAATTCAAGCTTCTTTCTAAGCTGCGCGGAATTTAAGAAAATACAAAGGACAGGTTGGGGTTGTGTTTTTTTTTTTTTGTTTTGTTTTTACTTCCACCCTTAAATTTAACACTGGTGTTTTTCTTTGGTTGTACCAAAGACTACCTATTACCTGCAGCTTGTATGATGTACACTGTGTCTTGAATTGAGGTGTCCCCATCAGTTTGGGTAGTGTTCAGCTCTGTTGACCTTTCAGCAACAGGGCTAACTGTGCTGGCAAAATTGGGGGTGGGAAGGGAAATGGATTTTGGCAGCTATAGACGTGATACTTCTCCATTGTAGCTTTTACCCTTGAAGCCCAAAGAACATCCAGAAAATTGTCTAAGAGGAGCCCTTAGCACTACAGCATATGGTAACAGATTGAGCTCAGCCATCTCTGATCGCTAAGAGCATGAAGACTTTGTTTCAGATCATTCAGTGCTGGGTTGGTCATGTTGTGATCTCTGAGGGAACATCAAGCTGGTGTTTGACAGGTGGAAAAAGAAGGGCTGGAATAAAAAGATTTTTCAAACCTGAGTTTGGTGCCTGATGTATGCAAATAAACAGCAGAACTGTCCCTTTATCACAGTTTGGTTTCTTTTTTAAAGCTCATACTTTGGCTATTTCTTGTAAGTAATGACAGTTAACAGATGTTGGAATCTTGATCAATGTTGGCGTCTTCTTTTTAGGTCTGTCTATGATGGAGAAGAACATGGTCGTTTCATGGAGAAACTGGAAGCACGAATCAGAAACCATGATCGTGAGATTGAGAAAATGTGCAACTTCCATTACCAGGGGTTTGTGGACTCCATCACGGAGCTGCTGAAAGTTAGAGGAGAAGCTCAAAAACTGAAGGTAAGAAAGAGAAAGCTGTCTAGACATGGTCTTGGGCATATGGCTCTGGGTATCCCTGCTTGAGCTTGGACCAGATGACCTCAGGTTGGAACTTCCAACCTCAACCACGCTGGGATTCTGTGAAACCACGTCTTCTTGTCTCCTTTTGTCTAGAGCATCTCTCCTCTATCTAAAAAAATAAAAAAATAGATTGAATATATATCTATATCTTCATTCTTCATGTAGCAATAGGTTAGTCATTTGAAGTTTGACAATTATTTTGGTTACCTGGAGCAGTGTGGTACGTTAAAAGCACAAGGAAGCTTAAAGCCAAGCCTGTTTTGCATTAGGAGACGTGCTTTTCCTGGTATACCTTATACCAATTTCTTAAACAAAAATAAGCACTACAGTCAGAAGTATGTCTGCTATAGCAGCATCTCCTCTAGCATGCCATCTGACATTGAGTTCTCATCACAGGTAGTGTTGTGTATGAGGCAGATCAGCAAAGAGGTCTGCAGATCTGACTCTGCAGTCACAACGTGTCTGCCCAATGTTGGCAAGTGAAATGTTAATACTTAAGTAAATGAAAATCAGAGCATTGTAAGGTGTTCAGGTGTAAGCAGGAACACTAGCGAAAAATAACTACTAATTTCACTAAGTACTGAAAGACTGTGTAAGCAAACGCACGGCTTGATTCTTTCAGTAACATATCCAGGTTTGGTTGGCATAACTAGAAGAGCTGCGATGGCGAAAGTAAAATGGTTACAGCTAGGAATGGGCTTTCCAAGTATTGTGGCCTTTAGAGCTGTGCAAAAAGATGAGAGAAAGGTGGAATTTACCTATTTCTTGAAAAACTGTTCAGTAGTATGTGGAAAAAGCCATTTGTAGTACCAGAATGTGTGTAACTGGTGGGAAGAAAACTAAGCAGGTTTCTGGGGAGAAAAAGGTCGGATGTAGGGGCCAGGTGGGCTTGTAGTTGAAGACTGGCTGCTGTGCCTTAAAAGAAAAGCATTGCACAACTTGGAGCGTAATAAAAAGCATGGCAATACCTTAATCTGTGCCAGAGGTCAGAGAACCTTCTTAATTTTCCTGCACAAGTTAGCAGTCTCCCTGGTCTCTGTTCTATGCCATCCCTTGCTGCAGCACCATGGTGTGATCTTGATTTGAAAACCAAATGCAACCTCCCAGAACAGTCACTTTGTGAATGGGGCTGAGTTGTGTGGCACCCACAAAGGTGTTGACTGTCTCCAGAGACCAGTACAGCAAATCTTCTGGCTGAGTTAAGTGGAGTTGGACCTGTTGAGAAGGACCTTTCTGGGAGTCTAAGAGAGTGGGAGACTGTTCAATGGGCATTAGACAACATGAAGTTATAAATAAGGGGGGGGAATATCTCAGACAAGCAAGTTTTCCAGAGAAGAAGGAAGAACTCTACCTTCAGTGTGCTGACTGCTGCTTTTCGTACATTTACGTATTCATTTGAAACCACCTCTGGCATTTCCTTGCAGGCTTCTAGCTTTACACATGTCGGTCTCCATCCTACAAACGGACAATGTGCTTGCAGGAGCACCTTTATTGAGGGGGTGTTGTGACACCAGAAGCACCTGTATTATTACAACGGCGTTTTCCATGGCAAGGATTCATCCAGCAGTTGATTGCAGAATGAGGCCATTGGAAATACCATGAAAGAAGTTTGGTTTGGTGTGGTTTTTTTTTTAGTTTTTTTTTTTTTTTAGATTTTATTTTTTAAGCTATTGTTTCTAGCCAAGAATTCCACATTGTTTGTTTGCAAAGGCTTGTCGCTGTTTCCCATTCTACAAACAGCTACTTTGTTGGTGGTGCACTGTGAAGTCCATCTCTGTACCCTCAGGATCTCTCTTGATTTCCATTACTATGTGATCTATAAAACAGCACATGGGGAAAATATACACAGAAACTTATTTCAGAAGTACTGAGGCTTCTTTGTAAGAGTTTCCCTAGGGAATCATCCGTGGGTCCAGTGGTGAGAGTGTTTTGTTCCAGCTATTCATTCTCTATTTGATCTTGGTCTTTTTCTCAATAGTGCTGGTCTTTGAACATACGTGCAACCAGTAATAAAATAAATGCCGTCTGTATTGCATCTCTAGTATGTATCTTCACTTATGTGCTTTTAGCTGTGGGGTATTTTGTGTAATATCATGCTTGCAGAAATATCAGTGTTCGTTGTTTTAAGAGTGCACATGCTAAATGTGAGCTAAATGCATTGTTTTCCCCCATTCATGTGTAACATGGCTGTCCTCTTCCCTCTGTACTGTAATGTTGTATTTCAGGTGGCCCCAACTCAACTTAAAACCTGATCAGGACTGTATGGCTAAACTTTCTGTCCTGCTTTTGTGCCCTGCTAAGGACTAGCACTGAACCGGAAACTTTATCTTCTTGATCAACAGAGGAGCTCCTCTGCAATAAATTTCTGCACTAGGCAATGTTGTGTTGTTTTCAAGAGATGCTGGGTCACTGGTTGATTAATTCTCTCTATATAGATAAAGGAAGTTAATTGAAAATACGTGGGATACATTTTCAAAAATGCATCTCCTTAATTTGTGTGAGATTTAAACCATAAGATTTTTTTAAACCAAAACTTTTGCATTTGCTTATTAGTTTCACCATGGCAATTCGCTTTACTTTTAATTCCTTATGGGGTTTCCAAGGAAAGTCTTATAGCTTTGTTTGTTTTTTTTTTTTTTTCTTTTTTGTTATACATCTTCACCATTTTCATATCTTGTACTGCACAAATGTTCTTCCTCATTAGGAAGTGAGCGGTGTGGTGTTGAGCTGTTCTCAAACCTATAAATGCACGTATTGGGTCTTGGAAACCATGTACTGGTCTGGGTGTTCAATCTCATAAAGGTTCCAGTGGAAATTAAAAGGTCGAAGATAGATTATGCATTAGAATGGTTCAACTTGCAAAACACAACTTGAGGTGCAAAGGGGAGAGTATCACAGCGTCGCAGGGCTGGTGACAACCTCAGGAAATCACCCAGTCCATTTTTTTTTTTTTTCTCTAAAGTTCTTCTTCAGCTTTGTTATTCCTGATGGATTTTTATGTAACCTCTTCTACTGTTAGCCCTCCCCCAGGTACTGCTGTCCTTCCTTCTCTAGGAAACTCAGGTTACATGGTTGAAGAGTCTTTTGTAGATCTACTACTTCTTGACCTGTCAGGCACGAAAGAGATATTATTCCATCTTGGTTTTGCAGCAGTCTTCTACAGGTTGGAGGTTGTAGGAGTGTTCTTCTCTGGTCTTGTCCTCTGTATGATAGGTAGCCCCAGTCCATCCTGGAGGGTCGTGCTTTCTAGGCATCTCACCATTTTTACTTTCCTACTCTGAATTCCTTCCATTTGATGTGGTTTGGGATTTTTTTTTGGTGATAAGCATGATTTCTAAGCTGAGGAAGGCAATCAGTCACCAGTGAAATGGTGTAGAAAGGTTATTTCGGGTGTGTTGTAGGATTTTTGTTCATGCATACTCATATGGTGCTTGTTTTCTTGATAACAGCATAGCTCTGGTTGTTCTTCAGTTTGTACTGTGATCACTGGGTCCATTTTTGAAGAGCTACTGTTTGAGTTGTTTGTTGTCCTCTTTTTTTTGTGGCTGGTTACCTCTGCCCAAGTTTAACACTTCACACTTGCCACTATTGAATAGCAATTAATAAAAAGGTTCTTCTCTGAAAAGACATCTGCAATTCTAATCTCTTCTGACACATGCCATACTGCTCTGTACACTCGTAAGATCTATGAAGTTATGGGGAGGGGGGGAGAAAATGAATAGGAAGCAATTCTTATTGGTTACTGCATTCAGATCAAGGCAGATCTAATAAAACTGAGGCAACTGGCTTAGTGCGAAGGGAAGCTCACCTTCAACCATGTGAAACCAAGCGGGGAATCTCACTGCCCCAGGATGCAGCAATTACCGAAGTGCAACGGCTATACAGCGCATTCCCATAGGGGTTAGATAAGTGGAGGGAGAACAGCTGCAGTGGTGGATAACGAACCCGGTCTTTGGGTGCACCCTCCAGATTGGGAAGTTCATAAATTGCTGACTTGAAGGATTGTTCCACGGTCACCCTCCCTTTCTTAGGGAGGGTGAAAATCAGCAGTAGGTGGGTGTTGGACAGAGGAATGGAATCAGCACTGCTGTGCGGGGTCACAATGGTGCCTGTCAGGTCCATTCCCAGGATTCCTCTCCAGTGGCCTTTGCTCCTCTCTCTCATCACTCTGACACTCTCTAAATGATAGCAGTGATGTTTAAAAACCACAAAACCAAAGCCCTGCTCCATACCACATGTTCCATATATAGATGAATGAACTAACAACTTGAGCATCCCGTAAGCCCCTTGTGTGATCCCATTGTCTCGTTCTTCACGTGTGCCCACCTGTTGTCTGTCCCCCCTTGCTGTGCATCTGTCTTAGATTATAAAATCTCTTTGTCTGAAAAGCTTCAATGTGTCTACAGAGAGTCTATATAAATAATCATCTGTTTTTTTCGATGTATGGATGTAGACCTTAAGAACAAAACAAAACACAACCCTCCACCCCCCGAAAACTCTTAGTGTGCAAGGGCAGAATATATTCTTACTTTTTGCTTTAGCTGGGATTGATATGTAATTTTAACAGAAGACTAGTACAGCCTTGGCATTATTTTAGGAGCAGTTTTAAATTACCCTACATGGATTCCTTTTTCCTGGTGGGATTTCCAGGATATAAGCAAATAAAATAATCTTTGGAAGAGATGCTGTGCTCCTGCTTGTAAAATCTCAATACATCATAAAGGAAATGAGCAGTTTTTGCACAAGGCAAGCAGCCAGGAGAGCTGAAGCTACTGCAGAAGCAGGAGCAATATGATGCAGATGCTGTAGAGAAATTGTGTGTGGGGAGATCACGGGATGACTCCTCTTCTTACATCATGGTAAGCTCCAAAACGGGTAAGGCCAGTGTTTAAAACAAAAGGAAGCCTGTGAGACTGGATGGCTCTGCTCGTTGAAGCAACACCAACCTCTCAGTGTGAGTCTTCTGTTGAAATTTGGACCAGTCTGGGAAATCATTGTTGCCCAGTATCTTTCAATCGTCAGCAGGAAACAAATTGGATCCTGAATCAATTTGATATATATTAATACAAAACTCCCCTCCTATCTGAACTGGTTTCCTCATGATGCGCTCAAAAAGGAAAGAGATGGCTCTTATCTTCTGAAGCTACCTTGAAGCTTGTCCTGCTTTGCTCTGCTACTGTGGCTGCTCTGTGCACCATCCATGTTCTGTTGGATAATTGGAGAGCATCAAATGATGTTCACTAGTGAAAAATTAATTGAAAATTCAGCTTGTTTCTGCAATTGTTGAGAAGTATCAGGAAACAAAGATCTTACATTGGTTTGTGTGATCTTATGCTCCTGAATATACTTTGAGAGCTCTGTGTCGCAGCTCATGCTTTTGTCTAAGCTCTGGTACTGATTTTTCTTATAGAATGAACAGAACTCCTGAAAACACACAGGAACTAGTTCATAAAATTTGATAATGTCGGCTGAAATCCAGAAGCAGCTTCCACTGTACAGTAGCCTGAGTAAAACTAGAAATCTCTGAGGCATCTTACAGAGATGAGCCTGGAAATGAATATTTACAACTTTAGTAGCTGTGAAAAGAGTGTTCCATGGAGGGGGAAAAAGAAAAAGTAGTTTTATGGCATGTTAGTTTCAGACTGACATGAGGCACCTGAACTCTGAGCAGTCCTCCTCTGCTGGTATTTACCTTTATAATTAGCTGCTTTTGCTGAAGACCTGAAGCTGGGCATGTTTACTTGAAACTTTGTGTAATTTTTTTCAGCTATCCCAGCTGGTCTGTAGAATGATGGTATCTATATTTACAAACCTTCTCCTGTCTGAACTTGAATGAGTATACAGGAGAATTCCCAAGGTCATCTTTCTACTTGTGTAATGTGTAAGCTGCTTATTTTCTATCCTGATGAGTCTAAAATTTAGCTTTGTTCTCATGTCTGTGTTTACTGAGTTGAACTAATGCCTGGAGCTGTAGAGGGCTGAACTGCTGAGATCTTGCTATCTAGGGAGCTGAGAAGTTTGCAAAGTGGGAAATTTTGAACTGTGAGCCCCAACTTGACAGGATAATACAGAAAGATGGTTTATTAAAGAAAATACACACCTTTTTTTATACCAGGTATATAAAAATACCTTTTTATACCAGCCAGGAGGAGGGATCCAGTGGGAGATCTGAAGATCTAAAAGAAAATATTTGAGCTTTATAGATAAAGCCCACATTGAAGGGTTCTTTTCTTGCTGTCATGTTAAGGTGTTAAAACCGAATTGTAATGTATTTGATGTTGGGGATGGGAAATTGAATTCCATGAGGTTTGTTCTACCTCTACGACTTGTGTAAAATAGCTTTAAGATGAGAACGCATGTGAGCATCTGCTACAAAATTTGATCCATTAAGACTGCAGCTTTTTGAGGCTGCCATGCAATGGTACTAACTTCTGTTGCCTTTTACTAGTACTGTTGCCCTCTAGTACAGGGGAAGAAAAGCCTTTTGTGGCAACCTTAGTATTTGCTGTGTGGCTGTTGGGGTCCTGTGTGCCAGAATGGCAATGGCTATTAAATCAGCTAATAAACTGTTTTATGCCATGCAAGAGAAGATTGTGTGAAAAGTGATGGTGTTTCTGTACAATTTGTGTTTGTGAAATACATTTTCCTGATTTACATGTAGACGTGCTTTGTCTTTTTTCCCCAATATCCCTGCAGAATCAAGTGACGGATACCAACCGAAAGCTGCAGAATGAAGGAAAAGAAGTAAGTGATACATTCATTAATTTTTTTCTTTTCCATTATTTGGCTGTGCTTGCTAGCGGCAAATTGCACAATAACTGCTTAGCATTAACTGATAAAGTACACGACATTGGTATTAAAGCATGCATTGATTCTCTTTCCTGTATTTTGCTTTTCTGCATGAAAGATGAGTTGTGTGAGAGTGTTGGAAACGGATTTTTCTTTTTTACTGCTTGCGGATTGAAAGCTAGTGGAAGGCAAAGCCTCAGAAGCAGGAGGCACTTGAAGTAACAATAATCAAGTTGTGAGCTTGCTCCTGCAGTCCTGAGTTGTGTGAATGGGATAGTACTGCACCCAAGGCAGTGTGGCCAGCAGGTTGAGGGAGGTGATTCTGCTCCTCTACTCCCCACTGGTGAGACCCCACCTGGAGTACTGTGTCCAGCTCTGGGGCTTTCAGCATAGGAAAGACATGGACCTGTTGGAGTGGGTTGAGAGGAGGCCACGAAGATGGTCAGAGGGCTGGAGCACCTCTGCTATGAGGACAGGCTGGGAGTTGCAGTTGCTCAGCCTGCAGAAGAGAATGCTCTGGGTAGACCTTATTGTGGCCTTTCAATACTTAGAGGGGGCTCATAAGAAAGATGGAGGGAGACTTTTTAGTAGGGCCTGTAATGACAGGACAAAGAGCAGTGGTTTTAAATTGAAAGAGGGTAGATTTAGATAGGACGTAAGGAAGATGTTTTTTATGATAGGAGTGGTGAGATACTGAACAGGTTGCCCAGAGAAGTTGTGGATTGCCCCATCCCTGGAAGTGCTCAAGGTTAGGTTAGATGAACCTAACCACGTTCACTCCTGCCCCTTCATCCTAAGGGAGTATTAACAGACTGCGGGACTTGAGAGCTGAGTATGTGTAAAGGCACTGGTGCTTGAGGTTCTTGAAGTGCCTAAGATGGAGATGTATGAGAACTCGCACAGATGGTTCTTCTCACATTGCTCTGCCCCTATTCCACATAAATCTACTCTTTGCAGCTTTTCTATTTTCCTTCTTAACTGCCCTCCCAAACACCCAGACTTCATTTTGCTGAGAGTACACGTAGGCATTCCTATTTCAGTCAGCTGCATTGCATTTGAAAAACAAACAAGAAAATCCCCATGTTGGACTGCATCAGACCAATTATTCTAATAAAGATTAAAGATAAAAATGCCCTTTGGGGAGGAGGTGATGCAGCTTCTCTTCTGAATCAAATAAACATACCTCTGTGTTACTTTGAATGGAGGATTTGCCTCCAAGAGTAGAAGAGTCTGGGATTTCAAAAGGATTTTGCAAACTCAGTGTGGTACTATGGAGATAAGTTGGTACTCTAGAGGACAAACCCATGACCTGTCCCTTTGAAAAAAAGAAACTAAAGAGTTTTCTTTTGTATGTGATGACCAGTCTTTGTTTTGCCCTTGTCCAGATGCGCAGGTTTTTCTGCTGGAGCTGAGCTTTTAAAAATCCTTGTTAGTTTGTGATGGTAAGAATCCCCCTGGGACTGAGTGGCCACATCCTGTCTTTGAGAAGAGCTAGAAAAGAGAAGCTTGGAGAGGGAGTAGGGAAGAGATGAATAAAATGGGAAGGGGAAATAATTTTTGGAATTCACAGGACGTGCTACAAGGCTGGTATTTTGATGGCTTTGGTTTTGCTGCTTGCTTACTTGAAATGAGGCTAGGGAATGCTTCTGCTACTCGATTAAACAACCTGAAGCTGCCTGTCCTCCCTACTTCAGCGACGCTCTTCAGTGCTTGGTGAGCTCTCTGGTTATCAGAGTAGGCTTTGTTGTCAACCTACTGTTGTGACTGGTCACGACAAGTGCAAAGCAGTTTATATCCTCACTGCTCTGTTTACTGTTCTTAGTGAAACTTTTTTTTTTCCTTTCCAAAGTTGATAATAGCAATGGAAGAGCTGAAGCAATGCCGATTACAACAGAGAAATATTTCAGCGACGGTTGATAAGCTAACACTGTGTCTTCCTGGTGAGGAATCTGAAATTGCTCTTTATTTGTATAGCTGTTTATTTCAATTTGCACCTCTTTGCTCTGTGCTTGTGTCTCAATGCTTGTGTGTTTTCCTTCTCTTTCCAGTCCTGGAGATGTACAGCAAACTGCGAGAGCAAATGAAATCTAAAAGGTAAATTTTGTATAGACTGTGTATGTTGGAAGAGTTGAAAAACGCTCTTTTGGTGCTGGATAAATTAAAGAGGTTCTCAAAACTTAGGACTTCAAAATCAGCCTTTCCAAGTTAACTTACCTGATTTCTGGCTGGTTTCTTCGTAGTCCTGCTCAGCCTCCTGTGGTACAGCCTAGAACCAGGATCGCAGCGGGCTTTGTTTTGTGTTAGGCTTTTTAATTAAGGAGTAAGTTCACTTTTTTCTTTCATGGAAGCTCACTGTTTTAGTGTATGCAATTAATGCATGATTTGGTACATATGCATCATTAACTACTATTCTATGAATGTCATAATATAAAAACTGATTTGAGAGAATCCAATGAATATGAATGGAAGCCAAACACCTGAGAAATGTTGTGCAGGATGGTAGAAGTTGGTGAGAAGGCATACAGCTTATTTTGCAGTAGAAATAATTGTTAGTGAGCTGAGCTACAAGGACTTTATGGCTCAGAAATCATGAGCTGTAAATCTAGGATTTTTCCCGCCCTGCATCTGTTGTGATGCTGAGGGATTAAACCATGGTTTGGAATATTTGCATTGCTGGGATCCTGGCGGATGGTTTGTTTAAGCAGCATGGGACTCTTGAGGCATGTTGTAGCCCTGGGGATGGCAAATTGGGCAACGAGCAGATACAGGAAGGAGGTCAGCTGAAAACGCAGCAGGCTCCAGCTGAATGCCACGCAGGGAGCACAGTCAGATCCGATGCCTGGTTTGTGCCTGCCATCCATCATAGAAACAATACAGAAGAAACCAGATGTTTCGAACAAGGCGATAACTAATTGGATGGGCGTATTTTTGCACTTCCCCTCCTGCCTCTGCTGATCTCAGTGGTCCTTGGACGCAGAAGCCTTGGGTAAACAGATAAGCATTACTCCTGAAAGCTGGGCTGGCCAGAAGAGTTACAGGGAGCTTATTTAGCTGTTCACAAAGCTCGCTCTCTCTTTCTCGGGATGGCTCAGTACAGAATAGGGCAGCATTTGTCCAACTGTTTTTAGTCTGTTTATAGGAACAGTGAGGGGCTTATCCGTTGACAGATGTGGGGTGGGGAGCTGGAGC
>VZSZ01005498.1:91445-147449 GCA_013398815.1 Ibidorhyncha struthersii
ACTTTGAAACAAATAGAAGTTGAAAGCCACATTTAAGGAAAATCTGAACACTTGGCTCTTTTTTTTTTTTCTTCCTTCGTTCTTTGTCTGGATTTGATGGCTTCATTCACCAAACACAGCACAACATATTAAATATTCTTGTCTGCACCCGGTCTCACTTACATATCATTCATGATGGCTAGCAAGGGAGTTTGTTACGAGCGTGAGTCTCAGGTTTTGGGTACACAGTCTTAGAGTAATAGGTTTTGCATTCTGGGTGAATAAACTCAACTCCCCCAAGGTAGTCAAATTAGTTACGTTTGTTACAGTTTGTTTTTTGATGTTTATAAACCAAACACAGGCATTTGCCAAATGCAGAAACTGTGGCTGTTAACTGGAGCTGGAGATGGGGGAACGAAGCATGGTCTGAACCCAGAGGAGTGACTCTACAACCAGCAGAGAAAAGAGGTGGAGAGAAATGTTTCATCTGCTGTTGTCCAGAATTTAAGGAAGGGACAGAAAGAGCTTTCCTCCAATGGCTGGGACATATGTGGCTGCTTGTTGGAAAGTGTTGAGAGAGCTCCCTCTGCTTTCTGCAGGACTCTGGAGGGATGAGTCTTTTTTTTTTTTTTACCCGTGGGTCACTTGTCATATCCATACAGTCTCCAAGCAGTAAGAAATGAGAATGCTTCATACTGCTTGTAGCTGAGAAGCCTCTATAGAGGTACACACCTGAGCAGGCATGGGTATTTCTGGGGTGGGGTTACAAAAAAAAAAAAAAAAAAAGCCAGGTCTGAGTCTGTTTTATCAAAATACTGCTTCCTCCACTGGGCAAGCGCTCCTGTTTCACTGGTGCAGTGGTGTTGGGAGTACAGAGCTGGGCAAGAACGTGGCCCCTCTGGGTGGCTGATAACAGGCATTAGCATAAGGGTTACAACCTGTGCTGAGGCGGCAGTACTTCAGCTGCAGGAATCGCTGGTCTCTGTGCATCTCATGCAAGAAGAGTGTTAAACTTTCCTCTGCCCCCATGTGTTTTGGACTCAATTTTCGGCAGGCAGCTGAGGGACCCCATTGATGACCCCACACTGTCCCCCAAGCCACCTTTTTGCTGCTTCTAGTTCAACAAACAATGCCCTAAAATATTACAACCCCCCCAATGTGTGTTTATGCCTCTGGTTTAATTTCTGGCTTTCTGTGCCCTCTTAAGTTTCTGTCCAGAGAGGTTTGCATTTTATTGCAAATAGTTTTTCATACCTCACTGTAGTCTAAACACTGGCTGGGTTACATGGTTAATCTATTTGATTTCTGATGTTGGGAACAGGACAGGCCACTTCTGGTTAAAATAACTCCACTGTCGACCTGCCTGGAGTTCAGGCAAGAATTATTTTGAATAGGGGTATGAGTGTCAGTTTTTTTTTTTTTTTTCAGTGGTGCTAATATGTTTCTTATGACTAAACACTTTTTCTCCCCAAAAAAGTCAAGGTGTAAGTGGCAGGTGCTTGTGGGCAGGATTAACCATGGATGTAGTCAGCTGAAGTTGCCTTAATTCACCCTAGAGGCGACTGTGACCTGGTGTTAGTCTGAAATATGTTTTTATAGACCCTGCTAATGCTTCCTAGGTGGTTCCCTGATAATTTTTTTCTTTAACCTTTGACCAGATCTGTGGTCAGACCTGGAGGAGGACAGCCTCATATTTTACATTGCCATTCAGGGGGGGTCCTCTGAACTCCAATGAACAGGCAAATCCTATGGTCTCCCACTTCCCAAAGGAAGAAGAGGGAGGGTGTTTGAGAAAAACGATTTGCTTAGAATAGTTTCCCATTTAGCATCTTCTGCCAGGCTATGAAGGTTGCTTTTATACAGAAGGGTAGGATAATATTTACGTTACCTTCCCTAAGGCCATTGGGTGTGACCAGAATATAAAGGCATGCATTGTGCATAGAGGAAGAAACACTGGGATTCTTACAACCGAAGGCCTGATCTTAACTTATTTCCCCGCTCTAAAAAGAATATACCTTATAAATTTATTTTTAACATTGCAAAGGTCACGTATCCCAGTGCCACAACAGTAGTTGCTGGAGAGGCAGGGGCTTTGTAGAAAATATATCTGTTGGGCCCCTAATCTGGGGTTTGTACCCAGATTGTTTTCACCTTTGTCTAAATAAAAAGGATTTTGAGTGGAAAGTGTTTTTAATGGTGTTTAGCAGCACTTGAACAGCTGGGAAGAAGGTGGGGTCTGACTCCTGGTACGCACAGGAAAGAAGTTGGAGAGCTCTTATGTCCAAGATCCTTACAACAGAATAATAAGTGTCTGCGCTAGTAGCAAATCTGGATATTAACTTGTGTTAGACACTAGGTTATCAGTCTGTGGTGTATTATAGTATATTGTTGTCTCCATGGTTCTGTCTTATGGTACCTCACTGTTTGGGATTGCTGAATCAGGCAGCCTGATGGAGGCGAGTCTGCTGTAGCCCCATACCCTGGGTCCAAGCAGGGGCAAGGCTAATTGTGTGCTCCCATCAGGCAAGCATACAACATGCACGCTTGTATACACACAGAGCCAACCGCATGTATCAATAGGCAGAAACACTCCGCACTCACAAACACCAACAGCATCATCCTGCCCCTGTCTGGCTGGTCAGGATGAAGGTGATGCACGCGTGCACCCAGAATAGGGAGTCCTTCACCCAGAAAAAGAGTTAGAGATACAGCATTCGAGGATTTGCATCACATAACGTGCCCCATACCTGGCAGAGATGCCTTGGTCTATTAGGTGCTCTGGAGACCTGCTCACCTTGATGGTGTCACCCCTGTCCATGGGGCTGATGGCTCTCTCCCTGTGCAGGGTCTTTCTGGGGGTTCCCTCATGAGCCATCATGCTTCTGTGCTCCTCTGTGTGCATGGGGCTGATCTTTTTCTTGCATAACCTAACAATGCTCTGTGTGGTTGCCAACTTTTCCTTCATTCTGTGATATGGTGCCCCAAATAGCTTTACTGTGGGTGAGAGCTGCTACTGGGCTCAGCTGATGCTGGTCAATTGTGACCCAGCTGATCCTTGTCTGCACATCAAAGTTCTTGAGTAAGGAGGTGCTAGTTGCATTCCTGTTCCTCTGCCTCTCTGTTTCAAAAGGAAGATTATGCTTTTATGGTGACCTGGATGCTAAGGGTCTATGTTCCTTTGAACAGGGCTGAGATTCTTAGATATATTGAATTATTTACAGTTAATGCACGTTTTGGAGAGGAAGTGGGATGGAGATAGCTGTTCTTCTTTCCGTAACTGCCTTGCTTGCTTTCCCCAGACACTACCCTGCCCTGAAGACCCTTGAGCACCTTGAGCACACATACCTGCCGCAAGTAAGCCACTACCGCTTCTGCAAGATTATGGTGGATAATATTCCAAAGCTGCGTGAAGAGATCAAAGAAGTTTCCATGTCAGACCTCAAGGATTTCCTGGAGAGTATCCGTAAGCACTCTGACAAGATTGGAGAGACAGCAATGAAACAGGTGGGACTTGTGTGTGCACCCGTGTTGGAGGCTTTTTGGGAAGAGGAGGGTGGTTCACAGTCATGTTAAACAAAGTTCTACTTTTCCAATCCCAAGGCAGTAAACTTAGTTTTAAGTACTGAAGTAATTTTGTTACTAGTGAAGCAATGATTCTTCATTCTGTGGTTGCTACTAGAGTTTATCGTCTGTTTTTTGTATCACTGAAAAGTGATTGACCATTTTTGTTTTAGTCTTCTCCTGCCTGTGTTTTGTCATAGGCCCTTGGTAGCCCAGAGCCTGGGAGGTGCAGTTGGGGTGGGTGTGTAACTCGTATTTTCTGCTTAGCAGGACAGGGGCATTTGTACTGCTGTGCTTGGTGGCAACTGAAAGAACTGGAGACACCAGTGTTGATTTCCCAGGTTCAGGGTAAAGCAATAGAAGTTCACGTATTGACTGCAACTTAATTTCTTTTGCATCTTGAACTGATTTTGAAATGCTGGGTAAACTTTCGTTGTGGCTTGCTTGCATTTGCTTAGCAGCTGATGTCTGTAAAAGATGAACCTGATTAATTGAGCACCCCCATGTGTGTATTAAAATGGAATTGCCTTTTCCCACTCCTCTATAATATTCTAGATTTGCATTTCAATACAGTTTTTCTTATCATAGCCAGGGAGCTTTGCTCACAGTGGCTCTTAAAAAGAACTTTGCTACTTTGGTGAATTTCAAATCCACTAGTAATGAAATATTACCTTTCATGAGCAATAAACTACTTCCTCTGATAGTGATTGATGAATTGGACTTGTTGATTTAAGGAAAGGGCTCTTGCTATAATTCTTCATGATAAAATTATGCTGTTATGTTTATGGTTAGAGGTACAGGCAAGTTCAATTTTCTTTCTTATAAACACCATCCTTTCTGTTAAATGGTCTAGCTTGAGGATTTCTATTAATTGATTTAATTTACAGTATATCTGCTGCCTTACTGTCTTTTCAACTTCTTTCCAATATTTTGGGAAAAAAAACAAGCCTTACATTGTGTAATAGAACTATGGAGGGATGCTGTGCTGCATCTGGAAGTTCAGGAGACTTTTTAGTTAATTGCTGCATTGAATCAAACTAGTCTTTCTGAATCTGCAGAAAGACACTGTGACCTGGGCACATTGGGGAGCCAGATGTGCACAGTGGCGATGTCTGGGAAGGCTACAGGTGGTGGTGTGCTGAATTTACCTGACAGAGCAGTTTCTAGAACAGCAGTTGTTTACAAAAAAACTACTCTCTTTTTGTTCATTACAGCAGCCAAACTTTTTAAGATTCTTCCTTGGTTCCTGTGGCTGGAAAGAAAAAGGAGTTTCATTTGTCTTTTGGTGCCCAATTAATGCAGTGAATATACTAGTTTAAATAAATAACTAAGTTCTTTATATCCTGTCAAGGATATTCACCAATTATAGAGACATAAGAAGATGCAGATGTTGCTTCCTCTTCTTGTATTTTCCAGTTTTGTCATAATGATGGTGTATTTAAACCTCCTGGCACCATGGCTGATTGGTTTTATGGGTGAGGAGAGATGTGCTCGTTCAGCCATGTTTCTGTGGCTGCTTAGACCAATTTTGAAATTCCCCATAATTTCAAATAGCTTCCTTTGCTATCATTTGACTAGAGATATTTTTGTAGCTTTGTGCTTTCTGTTGCTTTCAAATCCTTGGTGAACTTCTTCCCATTCTTCACGTCTTTCCTTCCTGTTCCTTCTGCTCCTGGGGAGAGCTCATGCCCTGCCCTGCCTGGAGGTCTGTTAATTCTTTGTCCCTTGCTCTAAAGAAATCTGTCTTTTTACAGCAGAGCTAAAAAGGTTGCCCTAGCCCATCTGGCATCTATTTTTCTCCTATGAGCACTCTGCTGGTGTTTTGCTCGCCATTTCTGACCCTTCCTCCTTTTTGCAGTATTTGCCACCTGCATAATTGGGAGAGGCACTGGGGGATCGGTAGAGACTGACTGCTCCTGCCCTCCCAAGTACAAGAACTGGGTCCCAGCAAGTGAAACCAGCAGGGGCCATGCTTGAAATAAGGTGGGGGGAAAAGTTGGTTCTTCATCCTGTGGGCGATAGACCTGTGGAGATCCTCGTGCCCGTTTTTCCACATCTTCAAGGACAAACTGGCCAAGTGCTTTTACCTTGCTTAACCTTGTGGGTTGCTAACTGAACAGACTGTTTTGGGCTCAAACAGTGCCTGATCAGGCAACAGCGAGAAGCTGAGAGAAGGCCTGGGGGAAAAAACTATGTTCTTATCCTCCTTTGGTGGAGTTTGGTGGTGTTTGATTTTGCAGTACTGGATTATCCTCCTGTGAGCCAGCAAGCAGCCATGCATCTGAACCAAACCTCTAAAGAGTGTTTTCTTTCTTCCCACAACAACTCTCACTTCTTTTTCCTTTCTGTTCCCTTAGATACTCTCTACGCTTTACCTTTTGTCCCTCAGTGTTTATTTCAACTGCTCGTGTTTTGAGATTCTCTTAAGGTTACTGTCTGTTCTTCAGCTACTGACTCCAGATAGCCTCTCAGCCAGCACTACAGTCCCTGCTTTGACCTGAGCCAGGTCCTTCTGCTTTCACTATTTTCCTACCTTACACACTTGCAAAAGTTCTTCATCGTTCACCACCTTCTACTCAGTTCCAGCCATTTTGGACCTTAACGATTTCTAAATGGAAGTCTGGGTTTTTGTAAATTTTTCTTTTGCCTGCTGATGCTGCTGGCATCTCTGTTATGGGTGCATCAGAGCTCCAGCATCTGAATGTATCCAACAGAGAAATACATCAGGGGAAAAGATTTTTTTTTTTTTTTTCCTTTCCAGTTGGTGCTAATTGGCCTGTTGCAAGGGAGTGTCAAAATAAGATGCACCAAGAGGGTAACATTTGGATGTTTTTAGTTTGCCTATGCATGATACAGTGAAGTATACATCTTCAGTCTCCCCCAAATCCCAGTTTTCTGCTGTTTTATGAAAGCAAGGTGCAGACTCTAGAAGGGGTTTCCTTCACCATTTGTGGGAACAGAGTTATCTCTGAGGTTGGACTCAATGGCTTTCCAGCAGTAAAGACATACTGTTGCCACACAGTGGCGTGGGGAAGGTGGGTCAACTTGTCACATCCAGTTGCAAAGGCAGAGTTGGAAGCGATGCTGGAATTTGAGCAACGTGTTAGGTTTATTCCTGCACAAAGTATCACTGGCTGCTTCACCAGTGGGAAGTGACGAGGGGCTGAAGCTTTCAGAGCCTCCCATTGTGTGGGGTCACCTCACGTCATTTTGCCAAAAGTGAAGGGCAGAGTTTCCACTGCCAGAATTACCAGTATCACTTCTTGCATCACTGGGTCTTTTTCCTCGGTCTGTTGGCTGTGATTGATAGCCACTCTGGAGCGGAGCAGAGCTGGCAGGAGGCCTGGGAGAGTCGGGGAACAGCGATTGGCAGCTAAATACATTCGGTTTAAATTAGCATCATATAAATTCTTTTAAAATTGTTTGATTTCACCAGCGGGAATGGAAGAAGGCTTGATACAATGGAGAAAGGAAATCATGTTTTTGTAACATTACAAATCTGAGGCTGATGATGACAAGAACTGAAAATTTCATTTTGTGATAATCAGAAGGATCTGTCTTGGAGCGCTCAGAGCCGTTGCTGCGTTTCTGGCCAGCAGTCAAGGATGCGGGGAGCTTGCCGGCCCCTGTCTTGGAGAGGAAGCCCCTGGTGGGGTGAAGTCAAGTGAGACGGTCTCGGGGTCAGCCAGGCACGGGAACTGGAGGGATCTCACAGCGCACAGAGACACCTTATAGTCTCGCTGTACAAATTATGAGCTCTCGTTGACTCTTTTCTTGTGTTTTTTTTTTTTTAAAATCTGAATTTTATTACCTATGGTTCTGGGGGAATTTGCTGCGTTCCAAATATTGTTCTTAATTACATGGCGCTTGAGCAGATGAAAGTAGCTCTGTGCATTTGAACTCCTTTTGGACTTTGGCCTTGTGAACCTGCGTGTGTGTTTTGTTTTTGTTGGTGTGGTTTTTTTTTTTTTTTAAAGATCTGAGTTCTGGGATTGCCAGGAATGAATTACATCTTATTAACACTTGCTGATATCCGGTATGTGGTTTTATTATCTAGTTTAATGTCTGAAATATGCACAGCCTGTGGAGGAGGTCACTTAGGATGGTGCTGCATGCAAAGTGTCCAGGGTAAGCAGAGTGCTATGCAGGGGGCCAAGAATAACCCATCCAAAAGCCATTATCAGATCAAGTTTGTCAGGATGGCCAGAATGTTCAGCGTGCCTTTCACACAGATGGAGGCAAACCAACATTTTTTTTTTTTTTTCTAGCATCACTTGGATGCACTGTCAAAGCTGCTGTTTAACAGGTGGTGGTCTACTACGAGTTTGAATGGGTTGGTGTTTCCACTATGCTTTTTTGTAAGGTGATGTTTACTCTTCTTGCCAACAAATATTGGTGTCTGTGTCATTTCTGAGCAGTATAATGTGAGGTATGTGTAAGTTTATTTTCCCTCAGTGGCAGAAAATACCAACTTGGTGATGTGAGTGTTTACATGCACTTAGAAAAATGAGGCAACACGTTGCACAGTGATGTGCACAACTGAAATGCTGATCTGATTTTGGTAGGAATGCAGTTCTGACTGTCAGCTGGAGACGATGAGGCACTTCAGAGCATGGATTAACAGTAGCTCCATAGAAAGACAACTGCGTCTCTGAAATCAGTGGTTCAGATTTAGGGTTTGGATGACTTCCCTTCCTTCACACGCTATCCCTGCAGGTCAGAGCTGGCTGAGAACCACTCAGGTACAGTGGTCAGAGCATAGCATCTTGTGCACCCCCTCTCCTGTTTAATATGTTGTCTCCCGCCTGCAAATAGCTTGGGCAAAGATGCCTAAATAGCACATGGGTATGTACAGCTGCCACTGTATTGATACACTTTTCTCTGGTATAAAAATGTTCAGTAGCACAGCATCAAAATGCAGCTGGCCTTAGAAAGAAAAATAATCTTGTGGAGGAGGAGACTACTTTTTTCCCCTCCAATTACTTGTACTGGAGATGACAGCTGCTAATAGGCATTCCCTGTGACTGCTGGGATGCTGTGCTGCATGATTTCGGGGCCGTGCTAAGGCTGTTGAGCACCCAGCTGTGTGCTTCAATATTTTAGGTATGTGTGGATTTAAATTTAATTCTGACCTTGAGTTCCCTGGATTTATGATGATTGGTTTGGGGATGCAAGTTTCTTTGCATAGTTTACCCTGTGCTACTGGTTTGTTCTTACAACTGTAACCGAATCTCTGTGTGCATTTTTACTAGCAGTACAGAGAAGTAGCTAAGTGTTGGTGATAAGTCCTGAGTGTCTGACAGTTGGTTTTTAATTTTAAAATAATTTTGAATACATTGGTATTGTGATAAAAATGCTACCGTGTAATTTTTTAAAGACTAAATTGAAAGCTTGCATTTCTTAAAAAAGCTGGCTCATGTGCAAGCTGCCCTGCCTGCTTCTCTGCTCGATGGCCATGGAAAAAACTGGGCACGCTCCACTTGCCGGCATGCAGAGCCTGTTTCCTTGGCTTGCCACAAGTGCGGTTTCAAGCACTTCCCTTAGTCTTTGGATCCCAGGATGGTGTTTTGCAACAGCCGCTATCGTTCTGCCCAGCAATGCTCGCTTTGTCCCTCTGCCTCTCTCTGTGAAGTTTGTCCTGTTGACCTCTTTCAAGATTTCTCTAAAAAGATGATAGTGATGAGATTACATGGGAAATACAGAGTTAGAGGGTCTGTAATTACTGGCCATGGAGGATGGGGGCGGGGGGGGAGGAGGGGATACAGTGCACCTTCAGGCTGATGGCACGTGCCCCAGAAGCACATGAGAAATGCGGGGAGTTTGCAGGATCAAGGTGGGCAAAGGGGAGGCAGTGGGTGGTTTGGAAAGCAGCAGAGGGCTCGGCCTGCAGAGGTTGCACATCAAGGCAAACATACCTTGGCTGTGCAGTATTACTTTACTGACGATGCCTGTCCAGAAACGCAAGGTGAGGCCGGTTCCTGTGCCCTGCAGTGGGGAGGTCTTCTGCTCTGGGCAGCACCCCAAGAGGGACCACATCCCTCTGAGGCTGCCCAAGTTCAGGAACCCGATCTGCACATGAAGGGCTCTCCTGTTGCAGGTGGCTTTAACCGAGCTGTGAAAACATGAGGGTGTTTTGTGAGGCGGTTTATTTGAAATGATGGAGGTAAGTAAAGACGTGGCATGCAATGATTTCAGCGTTATTGGGAAATCCTGTCCCTTTCCTGTGCTTCATTTTAAATGCAAACACATGCACATCTCCCCAAACCACATGAGCGAGCGGTTCCCTGCACGGCAGGGGAGAGAAGGACATTTTCTCAGTCTCCAGATACTGCCCGGTGGCCTTTTGATGGCCCGGAAAAATGTTTAAAAATGCAGTTTGTGTAGTGTTCTTAATTATCCTCATCCCTGACATTTTTTAACTTTATGTAATCTTCTGCAGCTCATATGGAAATTGTTTTTATTTTGTACGCATATTTTAGAGTAAATTAGATTTTATTGCCTTTCTCTGGATGTGCCATGCAGGGAATGTCCTTCTGCTGGGTGTCAGTGCTCTGGCAGAAGTCGATACTCTCCAAAGGTCACGGGAGCCCTGTGTACGGCTTTGTCTTCCCTGCCACGTGGGCTGGATCTGCCGGTGCCAAGTCTGGGCTTAGGTGTAGTGCCTGGGAGATCCCTGCATCCGCTTGCTCCGTGGGGGCCATATTTTAACAACATGCCCCAGGACTTCCAAAAGCACTCTTAGATCTTAACTTCCCCCTGGTTTAAGCAGCGTCTCTTATTCCAAAGTTTTTTTTTTTTAACAAGCACAAAAAGTAAAAATAATGTTGTTTATTAAAAGCAAGGAAGTTTTATAGTCTTGGATGCAGGCAGGAGAGCCTTTTGAAAAGGTCAGTCTGGTGGTTGAGTATGCGGTGACTATTTACACAACAGAGTGGGGATAAGGGGATGGTGTTTTCTGCTTCTGGGCGGGTTTCTAAAGCAGAAACTTATTTTCTAGTAAAATTTGGTAACGAGACCTTCTTAATCTTTGGTACTGTTCCTTGTCTACTTGTTATATTAAAGTATTATGAAAGGAAATACATCTTCTGGGACTGTTTAGGTTAGAAGTCTGATGCCTGGCTATGGTCTCAGCTTGCAGGTCTCTGGGAAAAGGCTCACAAAACAAGGTTGGGTAAAGCGGCAGTGAAGGGGATGCTGTGGCACAGTGGAGAAATGATTAATGTCCTCTGGTTATTGAAGAGAGGTGTCGCTGTTAGACCTGTGCGAGCTCTGAGATGCCTTCAAGTGCCCTGGTAAAAACGTTTATTGTTAGAAGCTTATAATGTGTTTTATACTTGTCCTCTTCCCCCTACCAAGACAGAGATGGATAAATAGTAGTGACTCCTTCTGGTCACTTATCCTCAGCATCCTTTGCTTAACCTCTTTGAAAACTTACTTGAGAAAACTGGTAAAAATATTTTTGTTTTGCACTGGATTAAAATTACAGACTTTAATACTGTCTAATTTGCTACTTTTTCATTAAGACTTGGCACTGAAAGCTGTTTTGTTAACTGTGTTGAACGCAGTCTCAGTGGTGACTGGACTAATCACTTGACACTTGCTGTTTAATTTGGAAGCTTTTTGAGACAAATCCTCCTGAAGTGTCTGTGTTTGTTAACTCAATCCACCTGCTCTTTTCTTGACTCAGCAGCGATCGTGATGGGATTTGAAGATGAGATGTGAGATTTCCCAATGCTGTTTTGCCAGAACTAGAATGGTGGCTTTGTGCATGGGTCTGTCACCGTCTTTTGTCCCCTGCTTTGCACATTTGGGCTGGAGCTCACCTGTGGGAACCAAAGCGGTACCCAGCGAGGTCTCTCATGGCTGTAGAATGCTCTGCTGCTTGCAGCAGGGATGAAAACCTGTGAAAGAATAAGAAGGAGATGTGAATGGTTTTGAAAACTGGAAACACTTTTTGAAGTGGCTCCTGAAGTGAATTGTCAAGCCAGGAGCTTGAGGTTAAATGTGATCCTTCGACTTCCTGGCGGGTGTGGGAATGGAGAGGCCATGGCAGCTGGACAAGTTCGGGTTTAGTGTCTTGGGTCGGGGTAGAAGGGGCAGCTGCTTGATGGGAAAAGCAGATGAAGGCATTGCCGAGGACGTCTGTAGGGGTGGACTGGAGGCCAACAGCGCATATGGGCCATGTTGGGGAGGTGGTGATAGGGGTATGTGCAGATGTAAGCATGTTTCTGTTCCCCAGTGCATGTTGTTTGAGGTCTTTGTACTTCCTTGTGCTTTAACTCTCCTTCCCACATCACATAATTTGAGTGCAAATATGCTTATTATCATAAAAGAACTTTTTATTCTAACGTTTCCTGGCTTTCTGGGGAAGGTTTCTCTGTTTATTTAAGAGGAATTCTGTGCCTTTAAGTCTGCATTTAAAATTTATACTCCATAGGAACTTTATTCATAAATGGGTATTCCTCTGAATTCTTTTTATGACCTCAAAAATGAAACTGCTAAATCATGGGCCTTTTTTATTTCAGCATATGTATGACTAATGGCCACAGGGACTGCAGTATCCCCAGTAGCATATCCAGCATGTTCTGTGGACATGGCTGCATCATAAAATCAAAAGTTTAACTACAGGGCAACCATATGCTGGACCAGCTTTTTTTGTGGTTGCCTTTTAGACCTTTTTAAACACTTGAAATCCAGAGATGTTTCTTGAAATAAATCTTTTATCTTCCAACTGTCATGATAGATAGTATAATTCACAAGGCTTTAAAAAGCCTAGAGAAAGTGCAGTGCCAAGTTGAGGCATAAGCACCTCTTGCTTTTGAGCCATTAGTAGTTGCTGTTACGCTTATTGTACTGTAGCTGGGAAAAGAGGTGCTGTTAAACTTCTTTTATTCACCCTGGACTGCAGGCATTCAGCGCTGTAATTTTCACTGGTCTTGCTTCTACTGGTTTTAATTATGTAGACCGTTAAATTGTTTAAAGGAAGGCGCTGCCTGGTGCACCGGTCTCCTGCGGACATGCCAGCTTTGGAGGTGAGACAGTGTGGATAGACCTCAGACTAATAAACCGTGTTGCGTGCCTGCTTTGGCGTACCATGTGTGGGAAAGGATGTGGAGGAGCACAGGGGTCTGGACAGGATGACCGTGTCGGGAGAGGTGATGGAAATAGGGCTTGCTCAAAAAGTGCTGGGAATTGCTCCCATCAGGATGCTGCTGCTTGGGATGATAAATTATTCAGTTTTCATTTGAATGTCTCAGGCTTATTGTAATATAGCTGCTAATAAACCTTTTAAATTAACTGGTTTTTCCTTATTTTTCTTTTTAAAAATTCCTTGAGTGGTTTTGGTAATGGATACTTGTGCTGCACATGGGGTGGTTTGATCTCTCTGTACTTTCTCCAGCTGGTGAATACTCTTGCCCTGTGGCTGGCTGTGTGTATGTGGAAGAGAAGCCAAGGAGGTTTTGGGATTCTGGGTACTCCTGGTGTAACACAGTCATGTAAGAGTCCTCATTTATCTTGACCTGAAGATGTAAAACAGTTTGTGGCAAATCGTTAATGCTGCTGTGAAAATGGTACCAGCTTTGTTCAAGGTAACAGCCTGTCACACTGGGACCTGATCTTTAACACTTGCGAGTGCTGCAGCCCTTTCAGTTCCAGCACCGGTTCTTCAAAAGAGCCACTACCCATTTCGTTTGGATTTTGGTTTTCTTTATGCAGGTGAGCAAGGTTTCATTTATACTATTTGCAGGAAGGATAATGCCTCTTTCAGCAAGTTGCCAGTTGCACAAAACACCCCTTTAGGGAAATGTCATTGCCACGTAATTTCTAGGGAGCTTTTGAAATACTAGCCATTGCTTTTCAGCTGGTGGGCTGTGACCGATTCACAAGTGACGGGGAAGGGGATGGATCATATGAAACGATGTCAGGGCATCAGGGAGTTCTGGTCTCTGAGTTACTAATGAGATGAAAATGGGTTAGTATTAGTAGGGCTGTATTTTTTTACAGTAGAGGTACAATGGTTTAGTTTTCAGGGAGAGGACTTGAGCTGTGCTGTGCTGCGTGCCCTTTGCATGACACTCCTGTACAAATTGCAAACGGGTATATGCGGAAATCACCAAGTGAAATCCTTCAGTGACCTAAGACTTCCCTTCTCTCTTTTTTTTTTTTTTTTTTTTTTTTTTTTTTTATAAAAAACCCACCAAGTTCTGGTGACAGGCTCAGGTCATTTAAGCCTCTTGACATATTCTTCTAATTCGCATATATAGCAAATTTAGAACAGCTTTCGTTTGTGGATTAAAATGCACTTAAGTTACTCCAGGACAGCTCAGCTTTGTTTCTCTTTCCCATCTCCTTTTAGAATTGGACTGGTTCCTGTGGGTGGACAGGGAGGGGATGTCTCAGACACGCCATTGCATTTGTTTGACTTTAGGAGTCTCTGTCCACTGCGATCTGAACACGGTTCATCACTGCAACCAGAGAGTCCAATAATGGCACTGTTTAAGTGTTTCAAAGGCTTGATTTTTGTGAGAAATCAAAATCTCTCTTGTGTAAGAGAGGAATATTTTGCGCAGCAGGAAAAGTTGAAATATGTAACTAATAGGTGCTTTAGCCCTCAAGGATGGAAGTATTTGTCATTTGTGCTGGATCATCCTAAACCCAGATTTTTGATAGCTGAGAATGTAGTGCAGTGGTTAAGAAGTGGTCAGGGAGGCTGTCCTCTTCCCTGTGACGGGCAGAGGTGAGAACTGTCCTGCCCTTCATTTTAAGAGAGCAGATGGATGTCTTGCTGCAATTTCCTCAAGTGTGGCACTGCTTTCCATGTGCTTTTCCATTTCCCTTTTATGGGCTGGGAGATCTTTAATCTGGTCTGTTTGCAAACTGCAGGCTGGAGAATGGGAGAGGACGAAGGTAAAAGTATCACATGTGGTTGCCCTGGTCTCCAGAGGTTGGATCCCACAAGACTGGGATCTAACTCCAGAGAAGAAATAGCACCCTAAAAATAAATAAAGGGGATTCTTGATTGTTTCACTCTCACTTGTAATTATTTTTTCTTCGTTGACAGCTTATTTTAGAGTGGAAGATATCCTGGTTAAATAGTGTCCTTGCACTGCAGGGAATGAAAACTAAAGACACAACAGCACGTGTCGTCTTTAGACCCTCTAGACTGGAAAGAAGAGAGGGAGAATGTGGTTTTCTTTCCCCTTGCCAGTTTGAAGGTATTTTAGACCAGGAAAATACATTCCACAGACAACCAAGTATTTTTTAAAAACAAAATAGAGAAACTAGCACCTGTAATATGTTTGGATGCTATGAAGGAAAATGGTGGTTACATTGTCACAGACTGTGGAAAATGACAATTAAAAGGCCGTAGCATTGCGTGAGAACTGCAGCAAAAAATCTGTCAGCTCATGTGTAAAGGGAAACCTCTGTGCAAATGATTAAAAGTCCTTTCTCCAGTCACTGGCTGTAGTATGCACAGGGCAGTGGCGCCCTAAAAATGTCATTACAGTGCAGGCCTGGGGAAGAGCTAATGTTGCTGGAGTTGATATGTTTGAGGAGGCTTGCTAACTTCTAGCAATGGAAGATGCAACACACAGTAGGTAGCTATTTCCAGCAGATTTTTTTAATTTTTGCATGTTTTCTCCTACTGTGCAAATGGGATAGACAGAAATAAATCATGCCAGTGCTTATAAAATAAAGCTTGTGGTGATCTTCAGATGGGAACTGAACTCAATCTGGGCATCGCGTGATGGATTTCAAACGCACCAGGGTTATTTCTGTAACTGGGATGGTGGGAGACCTCTGGGCCCTGAATAATTCAGGGAGTGTGGTTTATCAGCCATCTCACTTAACAGAGATTAAGCTGGCACCAAGATACTGAGGGCAGTGTTTAGTGAGTCTTTGCCATGTGTTGTTAGTTTGGGGTCTATTTTTTTCTTGTAAAATTCTGATTGTCTTATAAGTGGGTGGCACGTACTGAAGTAGGCACTTGGCCAAGCACCTGGACATCGTGCAGAGGGTGTGTGTGTCAGGCTGGGGGGTAGCTATATTGGGGCAGGGGTAGGGGTAGGGCCTCCCCCTTACCTTAAAATAATAATGAAAGCTGCAGCACGTGGTGCTAAAACAGGGGTACAGCAGACTGCTTTTGTGCCTTCTCCTGGTCTTCTTGTGAGTTGCCCAGCTGTTGAATTTTTTTTCGTGCATGCAGTTAGACATATGTTGAGTGTAATATGCACAAGGGGCAAGGAGGAGGGGGAAGAAAAAACCCCAAATTGTTCCTTTTTGCGGACTTTGAAGCCTGAAATGCCAAAGGAAGGTGGCTGTTACATGCAGTTGAGCACCCCTCTTTCTGGAAGCATAGCTCTGCATGTGTCTCCTTTCCCTCTTATGCTTTCAGCTCGTGCCTGGGCGAGCAGGCTGTGTAGGAGACCACGTTTCTAGGGGAGGGTATAAATGGGCTAAAAGCTTGCAGAGGTAGCTGAAGGATGTGGATGCTCAGTGGTACCTGTTTTTCCAGCTGTAGCTCACTTCAGCAAGGGAATGGCTGCTCCTTGTTGCATCAATTGCCTGTGGTCCTGCTTGGTGCTGCCTTGGACCCTTGGCAGGGGTTGAGAGCAGCAATGTGGAGGGTAAACGTAGCTGCTTGGCTTTGCAGGTCAGTTTGGTTTCCAGTGGCCCTAATTTTTATTCTAATCCCAGAAACACAATACAAATTGCAGCTCTGAATTAATTCACCCTTACAAGGCCCAGCTGCAGGTTCTCTAAATACAGGCTTACATTTTTATAACTGTTGTGGAATGAGTTTCCCAGCACTCTCTATTGCATCTGATGGTTGTCTGAGCTTGCTGTGGATTCTGGCTTCAGGCTTTTCCCGCTTACTTGTAACTTCTGCCATCAGTGAGAATTTGTAGTAGGAAACCCACAGCAGCAGCAGTTTAGCTTGAAAGACCGATGAATAAATTCCTTGGCTTAGCAATTATTTTAATATGGAGAAAGCATCTCCTTGCCTCCCTCTGTGCCTTATAGGGCTGCTATTTAACATCCCAGCCTCTGCAAGAAGCTGTAGGGAGATGTATGACTTTGTCTTGAAGCTGCTGCTTTGTTCAGCTGCTCCAGTGCTGCTGTCTTTGCTTGAATCAGGAAGACCAGTGCAACTCAGCGCTCCTCTGAAGTGACTCCCTTTGCTTTACACAGCATGGGAATAAGGAAGTGAGAGCATTGTACCACCCCTCTGAAACAGCTGGGCGAGAGTCTGTGTTTGAGGCCAGCTGCTACTGCCACCGCTGGTGTCAGGCACTGGGAGGGTTGTGGTCCCACTTCTGAGCGGAGACTGGCCGATCAGCTGATGGATGCTGTACGGAAGAGGCTAAAGAAAGGGAGCAACGAGCACGTTGTTCATGTGTAGACTGCAGTTGTAGTGGGGTCTTCTCCATAATTACTGTTTAAGGGTAGGATTTTACTTAGTTGTGTCAACCCCGATAGGAGCTGTTTGGAAACTACTGCTGTGGAGAGCTGAAACTGCTGTGTCCTTCTGCCCTTCTCTTCCTTACAGTTCTGTTGAAATCCTAATTAATGCTAACAATTCTTGTATTTCCTAATCCTTACTACCTTCTTACTGCTTTACCTGTGGCAGCCGGGTGAGATAGGTGCGTGCCATCTGTCACTTGGTGGGCAGAAGCACTGATGCAGGGAGGCTCACGGGGCAGTGGGGGAATCTGGTGATGTCTGGGATTCAAGATAAGGAGCTCCTGGCTCTGGCTGGGCTGGAAGGATGCTGTCGGTTATGAGGTGCCAACAACCTTAGCCCTCTCCGCCTTCCAGGGGGGCCTGGTCGATGGTGATGCTCCTTTTCATTGCTAACCTTTTTTTTTTTTTTTTTCCCCAGCCCCTCTTAACACTGTTTGTAGTTCTGCTAAGCCATAAAACAAGCGCCCTGGGAGTTCTCCTTATAAGCAGACAGCCGTATAAACAAACACCCCATACCGTTCTCCTGGTGCTCTAGCCTTGAGGAGTCTTGTTTTCAGCTCTGACCCCACAACCTTTCCTCTGGTTGGCAGCGTGCTGGCGTTGACAGTTCGAATGGTTCAGCCAGAGTTGAAAGATAATTGCTGGAGGAGCAGCGGCCGGGATGGTATGTGTTATTCAGCAGGACCCCCTTGAGGCGAAGCTTTGAATCTGGTGCACATTTCAAAGCATGTGTTAAACTTTATGTGATACTGATTAAAACGGAGGGCTTCAGGGTGAATTGGCAGGGCCCTGCAATTGCATCTGCCAAATGACATGCAAAGAAATGTCTTGCTACAATATAGGGCTTGAGTACTTGTCTCAGCAGAATCAGGCTCTGAAAGGGGGAAAGCCTTGCTGGGGTGTTCTTCCTATATGGTGCGCACACACAAGTGCTTAAAGGTCCTGTGTGAGCCCTCTGCTCATATGGTATTTTCATTTAAAGCCTTTTTATTTTCAAACCCATATGGAAATAATACTGCCTCCCCCCTTCCCCCAAATGTCCTTCAACTTTGTGTTTCCACGGAGCAGATGTAAAAAAGCGAGGGAATAAATGAAGGCAGGTACCATCAAATCCTGGCTTGGTCTGAGCGAGTGGGATGTACATGCCAGCCCAGGGACGCAGCAACATTGGGCGCTCAGTCATTGTGGACAGCAGGCAATGGAAGGAGCTCCAGCACTGCCACGGTTGCTCTCTGGTTCCATATCCTCCAGTGAGGATGTAGTTTGGTGTATCACGGATACATTTTATTTTTTATTTTTTTTAATCTGTGCATCTTGGTGGTGCTTTAATAGCTAGCTCCAGAAGCTTCCTCTGAGATGCACAAAAGGCTAATTTTATTTTCGAGATGACACTGCGTTATGGGGTGTTCACTTGGACCAAGTTCACCTGTGCCTTAGTTGCAGAATTGGAAAGAAAACGTGTGTCCTGATGTGTTCCCGTTCCTGCTGTTACACACATCCTCTTTATAGGCACAGCACAACCCGAGTAACTTGCTGTTTCAAGAGTCTTGCAAAACTCAGCATTCAGCAAAAAATCCCCATTCAAAAATGGATATGGATGGATGGGAGCAGTCTGGTACCTTTTTGAGATAAGCCTGGTGGGCTGCATGACTTTCCTCCAGCTCCACAAGCTGTGAATGTGCAGCCCTGTGCTTCAGCAGAAGTGGTAGCAGAGGGCAAAGAGCCTTCCTGTGCTTCAGGCAAATTTTGGGAAGGGCTTAAGAAGCAATTGTAAGGGAAAAAACCAAAAGATACTGGGAAAACGAAGAGGAAAAACTGTGAAATGGAGCGTGCCAGATCATGTTTCTTGTGTGCGTGCATCTGTGATGCAGTGAGTGGGTGATACAGGCGGATGGTGAGCACAAAATTGCCTGTAAGTTTTGGGGCAGCATCCACTGCTGTGTGCAAAAAAAAATAAAAAATAAAGATGTGCCTGTAGATATCACTGCTTAAAACATTTCCCTAAATCTGAGAGGCCGAGGGAGCTGCTTTCCATTAACCTTACGGTGCTTTTGTGTGCAGGTAAAACTGGCCTAATTGCTTTCCAGCTGGTTTTCACTTGTATGCTGATTTACATACATCCTATGCCAGTTTTCTCCTTTGTTTGCCCATTAAAAATAAACAGAGCCTTTCTTCTTGGAGTATCTTCTGCGCCAGGGTTTTGTGCTTTTTCTTTTTTTTAGGCTTCCAGTAGCTTTTTTGAAGCTCTTCGGAAGCCATTCCCCTTTGGTGTTAGGCGTCAAGCGTTTCCAGTCAGTGATAGAAACACTTTCCAGTAAGAGCAAAAGCTGAGTGTTTGGGGTTTGCTGGGGATTGTCAGTGCTTCCAGCGCCTAGTTCTTGGGTATTTCTGGTGATTGCAGCTTTGGACATCTTAACGTTGGGACTGAGCAACTGTGTCATTCTCCTTTAGGAGAACACTATGAAGAATTTTTAGAAAGGCCCAGATTACATAAATGAAGGGACACTAGTGAAAAACAGTTTTTACCGCATGAGCTGTTTTGGAGTTGTATAAGATGGGGTGTGTGAACACCAGCTAATGCGGCATATTAAGTGGAACCATATTTATTCTTCAAATAAGTTCTTGTCCCTCCTGTTAACTTTCCCCCTGCCAGCCAATACAATCTTTTCCATTGGCCGATGCATGTGTGAATGTTCACGTCTTCTGTTTTTTTTCTTGTTCTTAGTACTGCTTTTCCTTCTTTCCAACGTAATTGTGATTAGCTTTTTGCTATCCTTTTTTGCTGCTTTGCTTACTTCTGGCCCCTCTTGTTTCTTTCTGGCCATGCTTCGTTAAAACTTGCAAAATTCATTGCTGTCTTGTCATCTTCACTAGTGAAAACTTGATGAACTTGGTGATGGTAGAAATGTAACGGCATGGAAAAACGTTGTGTGAATTTTCCGTCTCTGTGTTTTAGTTAACTTTATTCTGCAGTGTCCATGACTGGAGAGGGCTGAGACCTGTATGTGAAGCTACTGAGGTCTGCCCGACGTCATGGGTGTATTTCTCTTCTGGCAGCGAGGGCTGTTTTGTCTCCAGGTATTCTGTGGTTGTGCGAGGGCTGTTTTGTCTCCAGGTATTCTGTGGTTGGCTACAACTGCGAGGGTGGCCGGATCAACTCTCTGTGCACCCAGTGGTAACTTAATTTAATGTTACCTTGTAGTCAGCACTCCCCTTCCATCTTACAGCATTGCAAATGTTGCATAGAGAAAGAAACTAACAAGAACAAAATTAATGAGTTTTGGTCCAGCCTAGATTGTGATCAACTGGGCATGAGGACTCTTCTTGTTTTGCACACTGGGCAGCATGCGTGGTGTCTCCTCCCTACCCTTCCTAGGTTCGGCATAACTGTGTATGGTTCTACAGGAATTTTGTGGATTGTCTCTGGATTACTGCTCAGCATGTTTAGGTTTGCAAAAGTCACCTACAATCCATTTGCTAGGTCAGGGACTAGTCACGTGGTCAGGTTATTGCATGGCAGATGGTTCAGGAAAACTGATGAGCTTGTATTAACTTGCCGATATGCTTGAGCCTCGTGATCAAAGGCCAGATCCCTATCTCCATGATGCTCTACGTGAACTGTGTTGCCATTTTGTTTCATACCTCTGTCTCTGAAACATTGCACGTCTGGGGTATTGAGGCATATTTAACTGCCACTAATAAATCTGCGACCACCTTAGCCGAGAGCCCTGCATGTGAGCTCTGTGGAGCGTCCTGCTGCTGCTGTTCCCCATCAACCTCTCCTGTGAACTTACCAGAAGTCCATTGGCAGAGTGAAAGCTATAGATGCTTTTTGTTACTTGAAATATTTTCCTTATAAAATGCTGGCAAGTGTAGTGACATAAATGGATCATTGAAATATTAATGAACAGATTTGTAGGGAAAGGGAATTCATGTCCTCTGGATCAAAGAAATTTGTTGTATATTAATTTGATGTATTTACAAGTTCAAATGCTTTCTAAATGTCTTCTTGTGCTGTTTCTGTTAGCAACGAATGTGAATGTTTTTAATAACCTTTTATTTGTAACAAAGCTGGCAGAAATGTTTTCTGGTTTACTTCAGAGTTGGTGGCATTGCCTTCAAGCGGTTTCTGGTCTTGGAGGTTGAGTTAACCCCTTAGTATCTGATGGGATTGCACCAATGCCAGACGTGTAATATCTAGAAGCACTTGGCACAGACTGCAAGAAATCTGGTTTAGGTCTTGAGAGCCCAATATTTGACATGCAATTAAAAGGCTATGAGCTTTGCTAACTCTTATAAATTTCTTTTGCAAGTGTGGCTGTTAAAGTCCAGTTTTATTAGCCACCTGTGCATGCTTTATTTTTTAAATAGGGACGCTGGCCCTGTAAATCTGACTTTTAAAAATTTAATGTATCAGATGTTATTGAAGTATCTTTACAGTGCTGTGCTGTTGTTGCAGCTGCAGCTTTGATAGCTTATATTTGCAGCTACTGCAGATCTAATTTTTTGTGTGAACTTGTGTGTGGGGCATATATGCATGTGCACAGAAATACATTTTATGATATTCCCAGTGAAGCATCTACAGGTGGAATTGGACAGGGCGTTGTGTTATGGGCGAGAAGCCATTCCCTGAGCTTCAGAAACTGTACACAAATCTAGAGGGTTGAAGCAGCCTTTAACCTTTCCACTGATCTGTTTTCAGATATCTCATAGCCTTGCACAAAACAAAACCAAGCCTCCATAGTGTTGCAGTCCCATTTATTGCAATGAAACTTCAACTAAGATGATCTTCAGAGAACATAAGATCATTTGGGTTGGAAGGGATATCCAGGGAGGTTTCTAGTCCAACCTTCTGCTCAAAATAGGTCAGACTTTTCGGTCAGGCTGGGTTTCTCAGGATTTTATCTTGAAAACCTCCGAGGATGGATGCTTCAGAATCTTTGGGCAACCTGTGTTTTCATTATATCTAGTAAGAACTGCTCTTGTTTTGTTTATTCTTGCTTTAAGTCCTCCCACCATGCACCACTGCAAAGAGCCTGGCTTCTTGATGACCTTCTCATAGGGATGGAAGGTGGCTGTCATGTCACCCGGAAGCCTCCTCCAGGCTGCCCAACCCTGGCTCCCCCAGGGCATGTGCTCCAGCTTGCGACCATGTTAGTGATCTTCACCTGACACGTCTGGTTGATGCCATCCTTGTCTCAGGGGAGCCTCAACTAGGCACACTCTTCCAGATGTGGTCTAACAAGTGCTGAGATCCTTGGGATGTGGTCAACAAGCCCTACTGGTGACATTTCCAAGGGGCTACTTCCCCTGGCTCTTGAGTCCCCACCGAAAGGATGCTCAGATTTTTGTTATGCTTTTAGTTAGTATTTTCTCTGGTTTTGGTTGATTCTCTTTTGGGACTGCAACTATCTTTGTGCTGTTGCCTTTCTGGCAAGGAGATGACCCTAACAGCCTGTAAGCTGAGTAGTTTTTGGGTGCTCAGGGAATATGTGAATGTAGCTGTAGAAGACTTCCTGTGGTGCTGTGCATGTGAACCTTATGTCAGACAGATGCCTTGCTTTGTGCTGCTGGGGTGAAGCTCATGTGAAGCACCAGGACCTGCCTGCCCTGTCGCTGTCAAGGATAAAGGACTCATGGTGAGAAACTTCGGGCATTAAATTGGCGATGGTGCTAGAAGTCACACTTGCTCATCCCATGAGGTTTGTGTGCTGGGCCTCAGATGCAGAGATCCTTGCATGATATCATTGTCCTGGAATGCAGTCTTATCCGATCCAGCGAGACTTGGATCAGCTCTCCCACGAGCACAAACAATAAAAATTGGTCTCCTGCAGAGGGATGATGGGATTTATTGTGGGTGCACGTGGCCCAGGTCTGGCTCTTGCTTGCCTGTTTTATAGAAAGCTCTAAAATGTGAGAGCACTACCAGGTGTCCTGAGGCATTCAGTCTTAATTCTGAAACTTTCTGTGTGGGACTATGGCCAAGGACTGGACACCACACTGGAGGCAATCTCATAAGCGTTGTTCTTATTATATGAAACCCAGCTAACTGCATGTTCTACATCATCTTCATCTGCTGTCCGTGTATTATGTGGCACTTTACGCTTTCTGCAATCTGCCCTCACGTTAGAGTCTCTTTGAGGTATAATTTTATGCTGTGTTTTTTTTTTTTATATAAAGGGAAAACTAATTTGCTGTTGCAGCTGACTCAAATTTTTTGGTCTTTCTTTTAATAGCATGGTGGCTCCTGGCTAATGTGCTTATGGGGCTTTAATATCTAAGCTGTGATTCCCCAGGTTGTTTCATATATGCTAAATGGCTTCTTTTTGCGTGCTTTTCCTCAGAACTACAGATTTCGGGTGTCACGTCCTCTTCTCTTCCCGCACCAGTAATAAAAACCGCTTATGTGATGTGGTTTTAAAATACTAATAATTTCCTCTTAGTCAGAGACCGTATGTACCGAGCAACAACCAGGCTGGGGAAAATTAGCTTTTCTTCCTTATAAACCCCTGTGAACAGTTGTTGCTGATAGAAATGTTGACAGAGCCCCTTGCTTGGCGGTCTGCATGGTGCCACTGGAATGAAATGTCAATAGTCTGTGCATGGGTGGGACAGCTTGTATACAGCTGAGCCTTGCAGTCTTTATCACAAACAAACAAGTCTTCAGAAACATTCAGTGATTTTCATTCTTTTTTTCCAAGTATTTATTTGATTCTCTCCCTTTTAAGCCAAATTCTTGTCGTTTACTGCTTCCTGGACCCAATGATTTCTGATTGATTTAAAAAATAATAATAAAAAAATATCCTGTGTAGATTGAGCTGCTGAAATGCCTTCAAGGCGTTGTTTATAGATCTGTGTTCTTTGCTGAGAGAAAGTGAGTACTTTAATGTCTTCCATATTTCACATATCTCTCTGGCTTGAATGCGAAGTGCTGCGGCATTTGAAGATGCTTTTTGCTGCTCTTAAGGAGAGACTGACTGAAATGTTGGCAGATGCGGCTGTGATTCTGCCTCTTAAGGTAAGTGTAACATGTCTGAAAGGTTCAGGATCAACACCATTGGAAGCTGAAGACCTTAGAGCTGCGGAATGTGCTGTAGATGAGTTATGCTCTGGAAGGAGTGTTTTTTTGGGGAATGGGGGGTGAGAGAGAACAAGCTTTGCAGCCTGGAAAGGCTCCAAGGAGACCAGCTATTTTTGAAGCCTTAGAAACGTGCTTTGGTTCCACTTTGTCTTACGAAGCTCTACTGCAGCATGCAGGTCACTGGTGCTCCAGCTATAACCTTCTGTCATCTCTACGGACAGGCAGGAAACATGTGCTATGATGGAGCTGCCAGTAACGGCTTGTCAGTCCTCAGATTTGCTCTGTGAATGGGGACTTCTTGATCACCTCATCCTTGTATCCCTAAAAGTTGTCTCTGTTGCTGAAGCTTTTGGCGTAATTCATGTTTCTGGCCACTTCTGTTTCATTTCCAAGTGAATGGTGGTTGAAGATGAATTGTTAACCTTCTCTGCAGAGCCTCAGAAGTGAAACCCTGTGGTTTATCAACTTCTTATAAGACCACCACTCCTATTAAGCTGCTGTCCCTTTGTCCTTTCTCCTTCACTATCCCCCTTGTGAGAGGCACCCATGTGAGGCCAGTCCTTGAGGGACACACCAGCATACTTTTTGGTTGGGGTTGCTGATACTGCATTGACCTGGCAGGTTGCTTGTATTCCCTGCCCCCACCCCCCCAACCCCATGGAATATTTAGGCTTTGATCATAGTCTTCTGTTGGGAAACAAATGCGATACTGCTAATATTGACCTCCTAATAGCTTCTTTCTTTGTTCTTCTATTTATTGGATGCTATATTAGTGTAATGGAGCAGTTATAGGCAGTTCTTACAGATGACAAGGTAAATCCAGGGTTTGCTTTATTTTTGCATCTGTCTGGTTCTCTTTTTAGAGACTTAAGTTGGCAGTGAGGTGAGATTTGGCTATGAGAGAGCCTCTGCAGTGGCAGATGAGCTGCAGGTGTTTAACAGCACAGATTTTGATATGAAGTGGCTGCTTCCTGGTTCTAGAATAGTTTAATGTCTGATTTTTAACATTGACAATTGACATTTTTGCTTCCTGTCTGACCTAGTGATTCTTTATACACTGAGGGGACAGAGGAAGAGTTGGAAGAGAAGTGGCAGGTGATAAATTCTATGTTTTTAATCATAACTTAGATACAGGCGCACTGGTTTTGCTTGTTCCAGGTGTCTTTGCTTTAGAAAACCTGAAGAAGGATTCTTTATAAACTAAGTATGTCTTTAATGTGTGTAGGTTGGACTTTGCATGTGATTCCCCTTTACAGGGGGAGTACATGCTCTGCTTCTGATGGGCACTGGTTTCTCTCCAGGCTTTCCTGTGTCATCAGAGAGAAGATGATGGTAATTCCGTGGACAGAAACAAGTGCAGCTTTGGTCAAGTTCCTTAATGTCCAGTAAATAAGCAGTGATTTCTTCAGTTGTTTTGAATTCTGCACATACTCAGAAAGGATGGACAGCCTCTCAGTGAACTGTTGCATCCCAGGCTCTGCTGCTGTCTTGCTGTCTTAGCATGGACAAGTAGTTGACATCCAGAAGTTCAGAAGAATGTCATGGTCTAATGTGCAGATGAGGAGCTGATGTGATTTCCATGTTTGTAATGTCTCTGAAGCTAACGCTGCCACTCTGCTGTTGGAGGCTATATAAGGATTTAAGTAAGAGTCTGTTGACAGTACTTATCTGTCAGAATTATGTAGTTGTTATGTAGCTCCAAAATAAAGAAGACAGTCCGTAAATTAAAATTATACCTGTCACTTATAATATTTGTATGTGAGTACATACTAACTCTTTGTGGAAAACTTTCTTTAATGCATTTATTACATAAGAGTTGATCTAAGGATTCTCGTGTAGATTCAGGTTCTCTCTCCATAGAGTGTTTCTTTGCAAGGCATGGTTGCGTTATATGCGATACATATTTTGCCGCTAAAAGTATAGAAATGACCTAAATGAGAAGTATTCAATTTTTTAACAGTTGTTTAGACTTGAGTCTAATTGCTGATTTTTTTTTTCAATGTTCAGGGAACTTCCATTCCACTAAAGAAAAAAAAATAAATTTAACTGGTGGCCACTTCACGGTATAACGGAATGAAAATCTGGGGAAAGGTGATGTGTAGGGGTATGTCTGAGGCTGAGGCTGAATTGCATGAAATGTTGTAATAGTAGCTTTGAGAGAGGAGTTTGTGATAATTGCCCTTTTGGAGTTTCAGATTTCTGGGTAATTTTGTGTAAATTTGACAGTTGTATGTACAAGTTCAGCCTTGTAACATCCAGTACCTGGGCAGGGGATGGGGGAGTAGGGACAGGAGAGGTGAGGAGCTCCACAGCTAATATCCCATCTTGGCATCAGACTGGATCCTAAAGAAAATCCCTTTGAACTGAAGAAATTCCTTTTAGACTAATTTGCCTTGAGCAGAAACATAAGAACTCTCTGGGATGGCATGGCTCAGGGTTGCTCCACTCACTGAGGGGTCATCTTACATTATTAACACTTCTAGTCAAGAAGCTTGACTAATAACCTAGTAATGCTTCCTTCACCACCGATGAGTGTGTTCTGCTCTAAGACTTTGAAGTATATATAGAGTATTATCAAGGATCCAGTGAGAGCACTGCTGTAAAAGCACGTGGGGTGGGTTTCTCTTTGGAGTGATAATTAAATCTGCTAATCATACCAAATTCTTCAGACTTTCAGAGTCAGTTTTGTGCAGGTAGCCAGATGCTGACTGCTGTTGACTTCTGATCCCGTAAAACCTTGATCAAACAGCTGGAAACAATTGAAAGAAAGTCCATGTTCTTTTGTTTAATAAGACAAAGCCTATTGTGTGCTAGAGCAGTGCATGAAGGATGGTTTCTGCTGTACTGTACTGAGGGACAAAGGGCTGAGCATTTCATTTGAAAAATTACTTTCCCAGACAAAAGAACAAACCATTGAAACAAATGCATGATGTGCAAGTTCAAATTGTTCTCTGGTATGCAGGGGATACAGCGCATGATGTTTCACCAACATCTGCATCCAACAGGGAGTGCTTGAAGAGGTACTGAAAGTGCATTTCTCTAAAGAAAGTACTTTGTAGTGTTGGAGCTGTCTTTTAGTGCCTGCTTGAAAGATACTCTCCGGGTTCACGGATGCCAGAGTATCCTTTCTGAGGGATCAGAGTGAGTTGTAATATGCTAAAAATTAGCAGCGTGTTTCTCTCTCCTCTGAGTCAGGGAGCAGAGTAAAGGCCAATCAGAGAGGCTTTCCATTTTTGGATCTCCTTAAAAAAAGAATAGAAATAAAAAATTAAAAAAAAAAGCATGCGTGCATCTCTGCCCTTTACTTGTTCTCTATCCACTTGCATAAAGCTGCTTTGGTTGCAGGAGCATTGCGCTCGTCCTGCTTTGCCCCACACAGGTCTGCAGTATTCACCTCTTCTTGCATGCTAAATATTTTGCTACTCCTTCATGTCCCTCCCAAACCTCTTGTTTTTACCATGAGTGCTTTCTAAATTGATCTTGTAGTTGTCGGTGTCCTTCCCTTGTCCTGTAGATCATCCAGACCTACATGTGGGCATGGAGAGAGAATCACAGGGATGTCTGGCTGTCTTCTGCGTTATTTGGTGGGAGCCACTTCCCAGCTGGAAGCTGGGGTAGCTTCATTACCAGGATGCCATTTCTCAGTGGTGAGATGTATTTTGGCTGGGGCATAATGCTGTGTTCGTAACTGCACATCTTCTGGAGTGGACAGAGCGAATATGGGTGGCTGGAGCCATCCGTGTAACGTTCTTCTGAGTTTGCTTGTAGCACTGAGGTGCCGACTTTGGGACATGTAAGCTCAGAGGTTTGGTGTGGTGTCGTGTTTGATGACTTCCCCTAAGAAATACCTTTTAATCTCTGCTCGGCTATGGGAATCCTATACTTTGTAGGCTTGATGACAGTCACAACCATATGATGCTTTGATTCTAAGTGCATTTGAGGCTTAGAGTGTGAAAAATACAATTTCACCAGAGATTTTCATTTGCAGTGAAATTTAACTGTAGGTGAAAAGGCTGGAATGAAATTGTGCTGTTAGGACTTTGCTATGGAAGGGGTTGCATAAAAGCAGAGCATGAGAATGCCACTGTGTATTATTAATTTGGTGTGTGCACGCTCTTGTTTTTGAAGGGCAGAGTTATACTTCTAGTGTTTTTGCTCTCTTGCTCTGACTTTACTAGTCCTAGTGTTTGACAGGCTGATCTGAGGCTTTAGCTGTTGGAAACCACTTCAATGGGTCCTGTGAGCTATAAAGATTATCTAAGTGGAGGCCCAAGGAACTCTTAAACTTGAGCAATCAATCCCTTATGTACTGTTTCACAGGAGATCGAGGGCTAAAGGCTTTCCTTGACTGACTTCTCAGCCCAAACCAAACTATTTTTTTTTTTTTAAACCATTATTCCTTTTAAGTTAAGAGCATAGCAAAGGGGGCTGGGAATGGAAAGCCTTGGGACCTGAAGTTGGAGGCAAATGTGGGCTTTGTGTAAGAGGCATAATATATCTGATGAACTTGTCTGCCTTGCTGGTAGCTCTGGGTTTTACACCCATCCAATAGTCGTTTTCTATTGCGGTTTATCTTTCCCTCCTTGTGTTTCTGAGATGCCAGCTCACTTCTCTGTTGTTTTCCCAGACTCCTCAAGGAGCTTGGCTCTAACCTTGGCTCCCATCATTTTGGATATTGCAAAACGAGAGAGCAGCCACAGCAGATTGGGCCAGACGTCTCTTAATTGCAGCTTCCACCAGTCATAGGCTTCCTATTAAGATAAGCTGCAGGAACTGTTGATATTTATATTACAATAATGCGTCTTATCAGCCAACTTGTTTGGAGTTGTTAACTGCAGAGACAGCATGGACTGCCAAGGGGAGGGCAGGTCTTGCTTGCTGTTAAGTACTCACCGTGTACATGAGCAAGGAAGGCATGAAAACCACGAGTGCATCTGCTGGGGCAAGTGATCTTCTGCTGAGTTCAAAACATGAATTTTGCAATAAAAGGGCTTTTGTGCCTCTGGAGTCACCTGCATGGCTGTTGCATGTGATTCGGCCACATTTAGATTCTCGGAAGGCTTAATTACAAGGGATTAATGGTGATGGGTACCTGAGGAGAGCTTTTAGAAGTGATGTAGCTGAATCAAAAGGTTGCAGAATAAGTTTGTGTTATTAGATGCTGGAGAACCTGTGGGCAGGGATCTCTGCAATTACACTGCTGCAGCAGCTGGGGCTCGTCCTGCTTAGACACCAAAATCCATAAGCCACGAGACTAAAATCCTTTAGAAACAGTCTCACCAGCTCTGATAGTCACCAAATTCCTCGTTTATTTTGCTTTCATCCCTATTCATTTCATTAGAGACTGGTGCTTAATTTCTGAAGTAGGCAGTTTAATATCCCTTCCAGGTTTTCTTCACTTTGGCATGTCTAGTGTCTCTCCTCTGTGATCTCTGTTGCTGTAACTCATCCTTTCCAGTTTTTTTAAAGGAGCAGAGGCCTACTACTTTCCCATGTAGATGTTGAAGATGAAAAAAAGCTTTAAAGGATCATTTTTATATAATAAGTCTCAAATTGGGGTTACTAATCGGTGAGGGGCAGCATTTTGTAGTGCCTGGGTAAAATCTGTTCCAGGACCATGAGCGGATGTGTGTTTACATTAGTGTGTTAATTTCTTATATTTGGGGAGTTCTGATCCATGGAAAAACAACCTAATGAAAGGTGGGGTTTTTAATTATTTTTTTCGCTTTCTCTCTATATAAATTAGAAACATTACTTTAGAAAAAAAACTTTTTTTTTTTTTTTGCAAAGTTAAAGGCAAAATTATGGCATTTATTATCTTGAATTTCCATGACTGGTTAATTTTGACTGTGTGTGGGTGGCTAAACAATCCTTCTGTTTCCGAAATCTTCCCAAGGAATTCTTTGTTACTGCAGTGAGACAGATGCCCAATGTGGAAAGCTGAAATGATCAACCTAAATCCTCTCCTGATGCTGGGCGCCGGGTTGGCTGCAAGGATGACAGATAATAAGCATTTATTTAAGGGATTTTCCATTTCCAGTGTGTTAATCCTCATCAGGACTACTCATCTACTCACACTTCCAACTTTCCTGTGGAGGAAGGGAGAGACGTGCTGGGAACATGGTTTCTGTAGGGTACAGAACTGCTTCTGCTTTACGCAGAAGTCTGCGACTGTAGAGAGCATCTCTGCAGGTGTTGGTGGAGAAACCACCTGTAGGAATCTGCAGAGGCCACCTCCTGCCAACCCACGCAAAACTATTGTGAATTGCTTTTGGCTGTATGCAACCAAAATTACTTGCGTTTTCCAGATTCATCTGTCTCTCTTGGTAATTTGTTTTAGCTTTTTATTCTGAAGCCTTTTAGAATCCTAAGGAAGCATCAGGGATTGCTTTGATCTTTGTCAATCTGTGGTCCTCTCCGGAGCAGACCAGGTAGTTGCTCAGTACCAGGACAGCCCGCAGTTGTAGTGCAGTCAGGAGGCACAGTCTTGGTGCTTTCTTCACCCAGAGTAAAGGTTTGGAGGGAGCCAAGAGGTGAAGAAGTGTGAACTTCACCCCTGGATATCAGATAGCAACTGTAAAGTTGTGATGGTTGAAACCAGACTGCAGGATGGAGGACGGTATCCACTGGCCACCCAGTCAGCATCCTGATAGCGCGATCTGGATGGGGGCTTGAAGCATGCTGGAACACAATTTGGAGGCAGCTTCAAGCAATTTAATATTTTTATTCTTAAGTNATTTAGGAGTTTAACATTATGAATACCTTGGGCTCTGTGGCATATGCAGAACAAATGTGAATCAAACACAAAAATAATTCCTTCAAGAATTTTATTTATTGATGTGGTAGCGCAATACTACACTGTTTACAATAGAGAGTTAAGTGGGATTTTGGGTTTGCTGGGAAGTTGACAGCTTGCGGTCCCGAGCAAAATTTCTGCCTTTTGTGGGATGAAAGAATAAAAGCTATGTTCTTGAAATGGTTATTTATAAATGATTTGAAAGTTTGTTCCCTTTCCAGGCGAGGGAGAGCCTGCCAGGATTGCGGTTACTGCAATGGTGAAATTTTGGATGTGAAAAAAAATCACAGAAGTCTGTTTGCATTAGAATAACAAGATAAAGAACCTCGTGGAGGCTTGTGGGAGACTCAAATGAAATGCAGTTGTGAACAGATTTCTCTTGCTCCCTTTCTCACGGGTAAGACATCGGGGATCTCAAACTGAGTCCTTGAGCAGAGGAATCACTGGAAGAACAGAGATGATTGGAGACGTGGAGCTTGGCCATGACTTTGGGAAGCGGATAGGAGATGCTGGCTGGGAACTGGAGCAGGGTAAACCTGTGGAAATGGCCAGTCTCTGTTCATTTTTGCTGCCATCAGGATTTTTTGCAGGCACTGCAGTCTTAGTTCTGTGCCAGCCTGTGCGGTTTTCTCTCCCATCCCCTCCTTGGTCACCTAGGGTTTGCTTGCCAGCTTCCAGCCTGCTTGGCTGTGCCTGGAGGTGGTACACATGAACGCGCAGCACTGGCACTCAGGGGCCAGGGGTGAAATTGTGCCCAGAAGGAGATAATAAATAATGGATTTTTTTCCCCCCCCCCATTCTGTGTCAGGGGCTTTTGGCATAGTGCAAATTTGGTGGAGAAACAGAGCTGCTGGGCAGTGGTTGCTGCCTCCTCCGTAAGACTAGGCACAGGGAATAACATGCACTGTAGGAAATCAGACAATGCTGCGCTCACATCCAGAATGGGTCCTCAGTGCCCAGTGCATCCCCTTCCCCCCTCAGCCACAATAAACCCGATCCTGCTCTGGGATTGGTGAAGTTAACTCTGCTTTCTGCTTGTGATGTAATGCAAATGAATAGAAGTCTGGGTTATCTGTAAGGGTACTGGCAGGGGATGACCCATGATAACATGGTCATGTTTGGAGGTCTTTTCATGGAGTAAATGCTTCAGAAAGGTATTGAGTGGGCTGTGGAGCAGTTTATTGGCAGTAAGTGGTTTTACAGAGGTGGAGTTTTGAATCTGTCTAGCTATCGAAGGAGTAGGTGGCCTCCTCCAGATGTTCGTGCTGCAGGAGACAAATCTAAAGGTGAATTCCTTTTCGTGTTTAGTACATACTGTGTACTAATTCTTTAAGGTGCTGTTGTTTGCATTTGTAATGCTGACAGCAGAGGGCTGGATCCCGCAGAATGGGAATGCACTTGCTGTGCGGCAGAGATCATTCCTCGAGATAGCACAGAGAGCGGCAAGGTCCCATAACCCTGAGCAGAGTTTTGGCCAGTTTTCAGAGTTTGGAAAGAGAGGTTGTCCAAGTGTTTGGACTTGGCAGAGAGGTCATGGTGTGGAATCACTGCCCTTGGTACTTTTTTCTTCTAAAGTGTTGGTAATTATGCCCTCTTAGAGGGTGGCATGATTATTTTTCTCACAGGTACCTCTTGAAAGGCTCAGTTGGGTTTCAATAACAATTTCTTGAAGTACATAAAGGCTTTTGCAGCTGTATTTTAAAGTAGAAAGCACATCTGCTTCTTGTCCTCTGGTGCACATCAGCCATCAATGGCACGTGGCCACAGAAGATGACCTAGGATGCTGGCATAGGCTTGCAGTCTTCCACTGGTGCAGCCGGTGCCAGCAGGCTGGCACGTGGGGCTGGAGTCTCATCAGCTTGGTGGGGCGAAGTGGGACATGTCTCCATTCCCTGATGTTGCAGTGTAGGTGGTGTCACCCTACTTGGAAGGTTCCTCCACACTCTGCTTGTGTCTGCTTTCAGAGTGGAATGAGCCGGGTTTGTTTCTGGTGCTGATCAGGGTTTAGTAGGACACCAAAACTAACTGAAAAAGAAAGCTGCTGGCTCCAGCCCAGCTGGGCTGTTTATTTGCTGTTGCTTTGCTTTAGACTCTTGTGTTTTTTCCCAGATCTATTTTGTTGCAAGCCTTGAGACTTGCATAAAATACACTGAAATGGGGAAAACCCTATGTGAAAAGAGGAGGAAAGAGTTTAGATTTGAGTCCTGTGTGTGCCACTGCCCTCTCCTGGGGAGTGCTTTGCTACTCAGCAGAATGCTGGACTCGCTCAGATCTCACACAAATTGCTGCGGAATATTGGGATGTTTGACCAGAAGCCTGTTATTGTAGTTTCCTATCTCTGAACTGCCTTGATCTCAGCGGGGAGCATCACCTGTGCCAAGAGGATTTCACGGTGGCAAGCACAGTGGAGTAGCATTGGCATCTCCTCCCCTGCCCTACTTTCCACAGCTATGGGACTGCCTGGTTCCCCTGGGACTGCATGGTGTCCCCTAGCCGGCTCCCCCCAGACTTGCTGGCTGTGCATCTGCAGCTTTTCTGGGATTTGTGAGGCTTCTCTCCCCTGCTTCTTCCTCTTGGTGGGTGCAGAGTGGCTGTGCTGGTAGCAGTGCAGGCAGGGATGGAGGGTAGCTCATCAGCTCATGCTGGGGCTGGCAGCACTGTACAGATGAGCTGGGCACTACAAGAAAGGTTACAGGGCTTAGTAGTGCCTACTTGTGTTTCAGTGCGATGGCATCCAACAACCTTGTGTGTATTTGGACTCTCACACTGTTGCCTTATCCCAGCATCACCCTTGGCTTGCCTGAACCAACACCGCTCATCGCTAGAGTCCCCTCTCGGTGCAAGAGGCCCTTGTGTCCTTTCTGCCATGTGCATCCCTGAGGGGCATGATGAATGAGCCGCGAGGCGGGCAGTGCGACTTCCAAGTGGCGTGGGTTTGTTTTAAGTTGTGCAAGAATGCAGTGGTGTCAGATGCCAACTATTTGTTTACTTCTTTTAAGATCTAACATAATGAGTTTGTTTACAAGGCTTCAGATAGACCAGAAGGAACCCATCTAATTATTTGGAGAACATAATCTCTCAAACCATTGCTTATACAACAAAATGACCTGGGTAGCTGTTGCACCCTGGTTTTTTTTTTTTTTTTTTTTTTTTTTTTNCCCCAAACCTTAGTCTTCCAGTCCCAAAGAATAGTTGCATTGTCTCATCATTTGTTGTTGATTCTCTGTTAAATTCTTGTGGATTGTTTTAAGTTTGTAATTTATGGCAATACTCTGTCTTGTGGTGGACCAAGTAAGGCATTAATAACAGTACATGTGTGGTCACTGAGGAGGTGAACAACCTGCAAAATGGGTTGGCAGTCTGGGGGAGGCTTGGAGAAAAGAGCCTTGTGCAGGTTCAAGGGCAAGAACAGCTGTGAACAGAGCTCCTTGTGTTTTCTTTTAAATGCTGAAGTGCATAACAGAATTAAAAAAACCTGTTCCCCGAATTTAGTCTGTTGTTATATTGTTGGATAATGTGAGTATGAAAACAACCTTAGCTACTGTTTGTACAGGAATATATATTGCGTTTCTTATTTAAGGAGTAAGGATGCTAGAGTTGTGCTGCTTGCAGTAATTGTTTCTTTAGCTCCTACAATTTCTGATCGCTACCTGACTGTGGCTTCAACAGAAGCTGTAAAAATCCTTATAAAAGTTAGGTATAAGATAATCCTTGTGAGTACTGGGAGGGTTTGGAGCCGTGATGGTCTCCTGTCTCCTAAATTGTTTGCAGCTGGATTGCCCTGTCATCCACACTTAGCTGAAATCCTTTTAAGTTGTAGTTTTAATTGATGGAAATACCTGCAATGTGTCACTTGTTGCATTTTTATTTTTTATTTTTTTAATTTCTTCTATTTGTCAAGAATGTGAAGCCTCTCAGATTAACAGAGAACTTCCCTTGAGTTTTGGGAATGGAGGATTTATTTTAACTCCTACTGTGTTAACATCTGTGCTCATCCTGCATTAGGATTTGACTTTGTAGGGTGCCTTGATCATCTTGATTCTATATATGTCTGGGGTCAAACATTGCAAGTATTCTTAGATTGATGGCACAAGATGGTACCCATCCTGTAGTGTCTTTTAGGGTCTTGTCTTACACCTCTCACTGGCCTTCTGGAGCCAAGCGATGCTGCTTGCGCAGCCTCTACTACAGTTGCTGGCAGAAGGAGGCTTGGGTGCATGGAGGCAATACCTCTCCTCGTTTCTCCTGACCAGGGGTTGCCACTGTCCTCCTTGGGAGTGTGTCAGGACAGAGTTGTGGTGCATGTGTCTTCGTCAGGGATCTGCTCTTCACTGACCCTGCCTTGTACAGGTGGATTGGAGTAGGTCACCTCTAAACCTCAATAGTCTATGATCTGTGGCTTGCAGGAGAGTGTTAAGGGCAGTTTGTCCCTCTGCTGTTGGGCAATGAATGTGGTTAGACCTCGTGGTATGTGGTGGAATGGGCTGGACTGCATGGGATGTTGTACGGGGGGCCCGAGGGTGTTGTGATAGGGTTGGCAGCTGCTTGGTGGTGTCACATTCATGTAGACTTGTGATCCTACCACAATGTCATTGCAGTCAGTTGCTGCTTTCTGAAGACAGTGTGTGTAGGAAGGAGGAGTCTCCACCTCCAAACCCTGCTGACCCGGGCTCCAGAAAGTTAGGAGTCTTGAGTTGATCAGTGTTTTGTAATATGGGTATTGTGAGACACTGAGACACTCTTGGCCATTATTGACTTGCATTCTGTTTATCCCCGTCCCATGGCTCTTAAAAATCTCATCATCCCACTAAATTGTCTGACCCTTTACTTCTCCCTTGTTCTGTTCTTGTTTCAGTTCTCATGGGATGAAGCTGGAAAGCCGATCTTTTGACTTTTTATCTTGTTACTTCACTGATTATTGTTTATTTCTCTTTTTGTTTGTTAATATTTTCCTATTGTAGCTGCCTCTTAAATACAGAAAGCTTCTTTAAGCCTTTAAATTCCTAATTGGTGGCAGGGTTGAACTGCTATAAACTGTTGTTCTGGGGGAGCTGGCTTGTGTCCTTATGGCTGTGCAAAACTTGACTTCAGAAAAGTTGAAATTATGGAGAGAGAATTCCCTGGTATTTATGAAAAAAGAGCACTTTTTTTTTTGATTTTGCTTAGGCGATGTTAGAATAGGGATGACTGTTCACCACTGGCTCTTGTACCACTTCTGCTCCAAACTTTTAAGGTTATAAACCAGAAAATACTCCTAAACCCTGGAAAAAAATGTTGTCTAGGTTATTGCAGTCTGTGCCAGTTCATCAGGAGTAGAGGTGGGTGGTGTGAGAAGGTGCCTGTTTCAAGAGCATTGTTGAAGATTCTTCCATCCGGAACCAGCTGCTGACCTGAAGGATCAGGACAGCCCCTCTCCTGGGGAGTTTGATTCAGTTTCAGATGAAGCAATGCATGGTGGGAAATGCTGAGATGGAGAGGGAGGCAGCGGTAACGTTGAACTGGGTTAGCTCTGCGGACACTGCTTGGCTGCTCCAGATTCTTTTTTAGGAGCTGATGTCTGTTTCTGTTTTTAATAATTGCTCCTATTGCATAACTTCAAATGTTTTCCTGTTTTGATGTCTATTAAAATTATAAATTTGCAGAAAGCAACCTGGTGCAGCAGCTTGGGCACAGGGCACGAACCTACTTCCAATGTTCAGTTATGTAACTATACATATTTATAGGTAAAACCATTCAATCATTCTGGGCTTCAGTCTTCCCAGCAGAATTTGCCAAGGAGAAGCAAGGAGAGGTGGCAGACAGGGGAATGAGGAGTTTGTATTTAGGAAGGGAAAGGTCAATAAAAGACTGTAGAAAGGAGGCCAAAACAGAAGAAACCACGACGGAGAAAAGTAAAATAAGAGAGCAGGAAGGCTGCTGTATGTTTTTAGGAAGCTGTTGCCAAACCCCAGTGTCTGTATCTCTCTTGGCTACCAACAAAGGTATCTGTTATAAATTAAAAACATTGACGCTGTCATTGTCTTGAACAAGCAGGTCCAAGAAAGGTTTGTTACAGTACCTTGTGTCTTGCACCCTGCTGTTTCTGATGACTTTTAGTAGCTTGGACCCTTTACCTCTGGCAACTTTATCTCCTGCTTTCCTGGGGTTTTTAGCCATCCTAATTCCTCTTTTCCCCCCCAATCTTTGCACGGCTTTCTTCTTGTATCTTATACCTTTAAAAATTCTTAGTGCAGCCTTGCAGCAAGAATTGAATTTCTTGGCATCTAAATTATAACTTATAACCTTCTTGGAGGGAGACCAGGCAGCTGTTAATATTTACTACAGACATGTCTGTAGCAAATATTACTTGCTGCAGAAATATCTGTAGCACTTTTTGTTATCACCTTTAATGATCAGACTTTGCACCGGAGCACATGCAGGATGCTCTCACAGTTTTCCCAGTGGCTCTGCAGTGGGGCTGTACCCTCTGGCAGAGGCAAGTGGTTTCCTAACACCTCCAGCTACATCTAGAAGACCGCGTTCTCTGAGCATGTTTGTAGAGGATCTCTGCAGCTCAGGAGCTGCAGAAGTGGTACAGAACCTCTTTAGTGTTTGGACTGCAGACTTGAAAATGGACTTGTATGAGCAGAGCAGCACACAAGGCAGTGAGAGCATGAAGACTGTCTTGGAAGACTGAGACCGAGCAACCTGGCATGGTGCTGCAGGAGGAATACCCTACTGCTCTTTGGTTCCTAACCTGCGATATCCATGGCCTTGCAATCTTGCTGAGGGAGTTTTGTGGCTTGAGCATTTATTGTGAACCTGGTGTGTGGGTCAGCACAGCTGCAGGGGATTATATTGGAGGGACTTTAGAATTTTAGAACAGCTTTGAGAAAAATGTGTGGCCAGAGAAAAGGCCCTCGTATCCTCCTGCAGCCTTGTTGCTCAGCATTTATCCTTTTTAGTATTCCAAAAGGATAAAAAAAGAAGCTGTTCATTTAATTTCCTTCCTTTGAAGAGCCAAAAACAACAGTGTAAAACCACACACATGTCAGGAAAGAAGTCTTTTCAACCCCTCACCCCCCTCTAGGAAAGATGTGATTGTTGACATTTTCCTTTGGGTTTCTGCTGTTAACCTAGCTAATCCTAAACAAGAGCAAAATTAGCAAATTAACCTCAGGACATGTTATACACATGTGTCTTACCATTGGGGAAATATAAGGCATTCTCTGCAGAAGTGCTATTTTTAAGAGCAGCATGCAGAGTGACACAGCTGGGGAAAAGTTGCTCTTTGCTGGCTGTGGTGGGCAAGCTGGCAGCGATAAGCTGTCAGGAGGCACATGGAAAGTTTGCCTTCAAGTGGTCCCAAGTGCTTTTCTTGATTGCTTTTGCTTTCTCTATCCTCACATGACCCTGTGTTGACCCTCCTTTGTGATCCCTCAGCTTCTCCACGGAAATTACAGCCCTTGCGAATGTCCTTCTGCACATCCTTTGCAGCTTCATGGAGCAATGCAAATGGAGCAGCAGAGGGCAGGATGGATGAGCAGAACAAGGAAGTGCAGCCATGGGGGGTTGCTTGCTCACTTTGGGCAACACTGCTGGAAAGAAGTGGTGTTACTTTTTCCCCTTCTCTTTGTTCCCCTTGCGTTGTGCTGTGGTAGGTAAACCAAGTGAATTTGGCTGAAAAATGGACTTGGGGAGGAGGAAGGTGTTTATAAATAAAGTGTTGGTTTTGGTCGCGGTCATCATGTGAACTTGCCCAGCTTTGGTGGGAACGGAGGGGTATCCACTGCTCTGTTTTGGTTCTGGTTCTTCTTATTTTACTTGAGTTTCAAGCTACCATCCACCTGTGCAGACTGCAGTCAAGTCTGAGAATGTCCTTCTAGAAACCTGCTCCCCCTTAAGAGCATTTCTACCCTTGGATTGACTTCTGTTGGTGTTGCAAAGTGATTTTTGGTTTTAAAACCATTCATCTTTGGAAAGATTAAGACTTTTTGGAACAAATGAATGCTGATGGGTAATGTGACAGGAGGTTTGGAGGAAGGGAAGAAGTAAGTGATGTGTTACATCTAGGGCCATTATATAGATGCTTGAACTCTTGATATACAAGTTGCTTGCTTTTTCCTCTCTCTTTTCAGAGCTTAAAAACTATAGAGGAGGGGAAAAAACCAGCATGTGACTATAGATATGCAAACAGGAGTAACTGAGCAGGAATAATTTCAGTAATTACTGATCTTACAGAATGATAAGGCTCTAGTTTAATGCAGAACATTTTCTGAGATGTCTTACAGAAAAGGAAACCTTTTAAGAGTCTTCTCTCACCTAGGTGTAGCTAGGAATGTAGGACTGTATTAGCAACACCAGCTTCTATGGCGCTTAAGCCAAATTCTGTGCTTGGTCTCCCAGTGAAATTAATTATAGTTAGTCTTGCAAATTTGAAGGCAAGAGTTGAGTCTGTGCTTAAGTTATGATTTCACTGTCACCAGGAGGCTTTTATAAGAAGTCTAACATTTCCAACATTTCTTGCAGTGAGCACTGGTGTGGACCTTAAACCATGGTAAGTAGCATGGTGCAGATGGTCTTTGAGAAGGCTGCCTTAATGATTTTATTTAAAGCTTTCTGGTTCACCGATGCCTTGTTAGATATTAGACCTGTGAACTGCTGCATTCATACCCTTGTGTCTTCAGAAGTGACACCACTGGCTTGCGGAAGTTGGAGAGCCCTGCTATGAGAAGAGGTTAAAAAAAAAAAAGTTAAAAATAAATTTTAGGTCAATTCAGCCTTTGCAGAATTCACTTTTACAGAATAAATATCTGTAAATCCCCTCTGATTTCTGAAAAGGAGTCGCCATTGTCCAAAAATCAAATGAATGTCTGAATCACACAGGATAAACTGGGAATAGCTCAGCTGAACAAATAATGCTTCTCTATAAAATGGAGTGCAATAACATGCAGAGGATTGGAAAAACATGTCAGTGACCAAGAAAAATACTATTGCATCCATATTAATTTTTCATTTTCATTTAGAAGAGAAACTGTAAGTCACTATTAAACTGTATTTCAAAACTTTATATTCTTTTTTAATGCCTCGATACAGCAAACAGTGACTATTTAGGAAAGGGCTTCAGCATGCTTAAGTCACCTTTAGGGGAAATTAAGCACATGCTTAAAGTTGAGTTTGCTCCTAAGTGCATTGCTGATTCCGAGTTCCAGCATCCCAAATTACTGAGGCTTGCTGGAAAATAGCTTAAATTTGGCATTAGATTGAAATTTTGTTTTAGAAAACAGTAAGACCAGAAGAAATATTTCCAGAGTGTTCTTAAAATATGGAAGAATATTGTTTTATAGAGAGCTTTTATTGCATTGTCTGCAGCCTGAGAAAATCCAGAACAGCAAAATCACAAATAAGCAGTATTGATGTAGCTTGCTAGCAGTTGGATTTTTATAATTCTTCATGTCAGTCTGAGCATAATATATAGAGTGCACACAGTGTGATTTTAAAAACAAGGTCCCTCACAGCTTTAAATAATTATTTGAAATAAAAAAAAAAAAGAAACCGTCTTTCTTCCATCTCACTTATTCAGTCCATGCGCTCGTTTGCTGTCCCTGTGCTGGCAGCAGGGGTTGGTGGTGCAGGGTGCATTACAGCGAATGAAGCTCCTTTTGCCCAAGATGAAAGCATTCAAGTTTCCCTAGTGGGTTTTTCTCACTTTAAAAAAAAAAAAAAAAAGAAACAGCTTCTCTGTAAAAGGGATGTGTTTACAGGAACCCTGCGTGGGAGACTTCGGGGCTCTAATTTGGGTTGTCAGAAGATGCAAAGCATCAGCAGTTGCAATGGGGTTAGGAGTAGCGAGAGCCTGGAGGTTCTCTGGTTGAAAATTGAAACGTTACAGAACTGTTGAGAAGCTTTGAGGGGAAGGAGGGGAGAGACTTTGGAATTTGGGGAGGGGAGCAAAGTGTTTAGTGGACAGGATTGATGGGTTTTATTGTGCCAAGCTCCCTAGGTCTGCTTAGCAGGAGCCTGCTGGCAGTGTGGGGGGCAGAGGCAGATCCTCTGGATGCCAGCAGCAGGCGAATCTCCTGCTGCCTGAAATTCCCTCTGGGTTTTTCCTTCCTCGCCGGTGGCTGACAGCCCAACTCTCCGTGCTGCCGAGATATGTCTGGAGGGAAAGTTCAAACTGTTGATTTCCATCTGGTTCAGCAGCCGGGGACTCGGAGCAGGGGGCTGGACTGCTGACAGGGCCAGTAATGAGATCTGGGGTCACTGGTCTTGCTCCTGCCTTTCTGAGGGATTCATTGAGGGGGTTTCTATCAAGACAGCACGCTGGATCGTCCAGGGGGAATAGCCCCTTCTGGTACACACAGCTCTTAAGAATCTTACTTTTTGGAGCAGTTGTCATGGCTTAGTGTTGCCTCTGCATTTGACTGGAGATGATGGAGGAAAATCTTCTGCAGGGGATATAGATAAAATCAGGGCTGCTCCCTGTTCCTCTGTGTGGAGTGTGGCACACAGGATCACTCCCAGCACAGCCAGAGCACATGCACACAGATGCTTCTTGGGGCTGTGTGCCTTGGGAGAAAGCATCTCTCCGGATTGCCCTTAAAGGAGCATCTTCATGTATTTATGGTGCCACACACAGACCAGTGAAGAGCCTTTTCCAGGCAGTGCTGAGGGCTTGGTTGTCTGCAGCTGTCTTAGAAATAAGTACTGCTGTCTCTTAATCTTTGTTCTATGGAAATGCACAAGCTGAGATACAGAGTTCATCATACCAAACCCAAATGTCAGGGTTACGCTCACTGTTCCCACAGTCTCTGCTGCCTCTGGCTACGAAGTGATGAGCGAGACAGTAGCCTTGCTGTGAAAGAGCAGCAAGGTGTTCAGCAGATTTTTGGCTGTCTGCTTATTTCTAGGCTGCTTAGCTGCCTTTTTTAGTCAAAAGGTTTGTGGGTTTTATTATGCCTCCCCCCACCCTGCCGCTGTTAGTCCGTTCCAGGCATTTATTTAAGCTCAATGTGATGTTACTCCCACCAGCAAATGTTACTGTGTTCCCCATCACTCAGGAACTTGGTATTTAGCAGTGACGGACATGTCTCTCTTGCTCTTTACCCAGGCAGTGTGTAGGCAGCCACGTCCTCTCCTTCCCTTCTATGTGACAACTGCCAAGTAGCAGTAGACAAGCTTCCCACCCTGTAAGATGAAGTATCCTCTGAAACCTCAAGCCACCCCTGTTTTGCTAGCCCAAGCGATAGGTATAGGTGAGCTCCTTAGCTAAAAAATTCCCTGACCTAGGAGCTCTTTCCCTAAAACATTTTTCTCGTGGAGTGGTGGGAAGCTTGGACAGATAGGCTTTCTTCCTGAAGACTTCAGGAGAGCTTTGCACACCTCCCAGTTATAAACAGGCAATCTAAAAAAGACTGAAGGTTGTTGGCCAGTTAGACATGGCTCGAAGCGCAGTGTGACGCGACTATTTGCAGTGGGGAGCCTGCGTGGGGCCAAGACGCTGAGCAGAGGGCTAGAGTTGCACTCTGCTGCATGTCTGATTATGTGACTCTTAGCTTGTTGGGTTTTAATGTGGCTGCAAACAGAGCTGGGCAAAATGAACTCAATAAGCTCTGAGAGTGGATTTCTGTGTGTGCTGGGGAAAGCACTTTGCTGCTTTGCAGCTTGTGCGTTCTGCGGGGTTCTGGAGCTGTAGGTCGCTCTTATGTGAAGCAGCTTCTGGGAATGCAGAGATATGAAAGCCGCCATCCAACATTTACATCAGATTGCAATAAATTTTTATTCCTCCTCCTATTTCTCACTTCTGAAGTTGGGAACAAAAACAACTTCGTATAAATTATGTTCCTAAAGGAGACTTAACTTCCTACTTTGCTATTTATAGATGGCTCTTTCTTCATGCATATGGATAGCAGCTTTATTTTCTCATCTTCAGTAGCTTCTGTTTGATCTTATGGGTGCTCCTTGTGCATCTTCGAGGAACATGGCTGAATAATTTATCCATTCAAGACTGTACAGAAAGCTTAAAATTATTTCTGGAGTACCTTAGATTGATGTGTATACGAGGCTTCAGAATTTCAGGGCCTGTGTGGAAGACTAGTGCTACCTGGTTTTGTCATTGTCTTCAAAGGATATGAAAAAACAGAAAGCTGATCGTAGAAGGGTAAGAATAATCCTAGTAATATTGGAGCCGGTTGGGAATGTTGGCTTTTGACCTTAAAGTATGTTTCTCTGTGCTACAGTTTGAGACCGGTTTAGATATTCCTGTTATCCTCAGTGTATTTCACCCTTGTATCCATCGGTACAGCTTGAAATTTTGTCAGACCTTGTTTTTTCAGCTAATCGAACAAAATCCAACCAAATTTCATTTGCATCTTCACAGCTGTAGTGACGTAGGCTGGGTGACCTCACTGCCAGATGCCAGCTGGGAAGAGCAGCAGAGTCATTCAGGGCTTAGCTTGGTCCAGAAGAAGATGCCATGGGTAGAGAACATAGTATTTGTTGGCTTTGAACAGAAGCATTCATTTTGGGTTACTCTTGTCCTCCTTGTGACTAATGTAATGGTGTTTTGGTATTTGTGTACAAGAAGTCAGGCTGTCCAGAGGGAAACTCCTCTCCTGCAATGAATGAAGCTACAGCCCTTATTTAGCTGATATTTGCCCTTTGCTGCTTCTGTCCTAGGGTAAATCAGCTGTTTTCTTGCCATAGACTGAGCATCTTTGCAGCACACTTGAGGTGAGATGAATTCAAAACTGATGTTGCAGAAGTAATCTCTCCCAGGGGCCAGGGGAAGCAGTTGGCCTCGTTGGCCATTTGATCTTTTTGCTGACATCTAGGAGACGTGTGGAACAGCTTGGATCCCTTCCTAGAGTGTAGCTACGTGTCCAGCCAAAGGGTCGAGCCTGCAATACGCCATTAGTGTGTTCGAGGAGGTTTGTGAAATGCTTTCTTACCCAACAACTGTTATTATCACCTCTCAGGCAGTAAAACTTCCTCATGCTTCTTGGTTTTACCCAGAGTGAACTTTTGCAGGAGGAATTGGTTTGCTTCCCGTGTTAGGGGAGGTCTCCTGGTGATTGCCATGTTAATGCAGAGGTGCTTTTACAATTGGAAGCTTTTCTAGTTTTTTTTTTTTGTTTTTTTTTTTTTTAAAGAAGACAGATACTTCTGTCAGCAGTTGTAGGATCAGCTTCCAGAGTATATTTGGGAAATAGTTTTTCCTTTGTTGAAATATCATCAGAATCTGGTCCTTGGGAGCACTGACAGGCTCAGAGCAAGGAAGCTGCATCTCTGATGCCGTCCAGCACAGCCCTGCATGTTCATCTCTTCAATGTGCGCACACAAATTGATATAAAATTGTCCCACATATGACTGATACCTTTCTTTAGCAAAAGCCTTACCTATATCTTAGTGCTTGCCTTGGAGTATCTTGCTTTGGACTTGCGCATTTAAGGAAAGATTCTGCGTTGCACAGTAACACAGTGAATAAGCTCAAAATGTTCAGGTAAGACCCCTGATGGAGAAGGCTGTTCTTGTGTAGATCAGAAATGACCCCAAGAGGCTTGTTTTCTTTCATTAAGGGAATTCCTTAGGTGTGTGGTATAGTAGGTTGTTAAGGTTTTTCTTCTGTGTGTCTAATATGAAGACTGTGCTTGGAAGTAGATTTTCTGTAATTCAGTCAAAGGGAGCTGTGTTAGTTCTTTCCCTGTCAGTGATGTATGGGTTTGATTTGGTCTTCAGGTTGCTGTCAGGATGAGGTGACGATGCTCTGACTTTGTTAACAAAGGCTATGTTCTTAGAGGTGGGAGCTGTGGTTTGCTGAGGAGCCCCTGCACGTGGAGATATGGGGATCTTTGGGAGGGTGAAGTGTGTACTTCTAATGTGGTTCTCTGAGCTCATTTGCTTCTGTAATTTTTTCAGTTTTCATAGTTCCTTCAAGAGAGACTACATCTCTGAGAAGGGAAATAAAAAGTTGAACAGTTTGATCTAAAATTGAAACATTTTGCAGAGCCTAATTAAACAAAGTCATGAAAATTATGTAAGACCCTGTCCCAGGCCTTCAAAAAACTTTTAAAATGCCAACTTCACTTGAGAGCCGTGCCTAATCACCCCTTGAAAGAAGCAGGGAGCAATGGGTGTTGAAAGGCAACAGCTCAAGCTTGGCGAGGGAACCCAGCGACCACAAGTGTTGAAATTTGCACGGAACACGAGGAGGGCTTTGATCAAAACACAGCCCAAATTTCCGCAGCTTGGGACTCAACCAAGAGTGCTAAGCTAGCAACAGTGAAAGAAGGTTTTGGAGAGACTTCAGAGGTTACAACGGCAGTGTCGCAGCCTGTAATCTCAATAGAAAAACTGGCTCAATGTAATTAACAACATAGCAATGTAATCCATGTCAGGACAATCCCTTTCCTCTCCTCCTGAGAACCTCTGGGCTTTTTGGGTCCTTTAGTTTCTTCCAAACTGGGTCATATGTTGAACGGAGAAGAAGAGGAGGTTGAGGTGAAGCCAGGGGAACGTGGAGAGGATTTTGGCATGAGCTTTCCAGATGGAAGATCTTGATGAACCCCTTGTTTTCTCTATGACGGACGATGTGGAAATGGAACTGCAGAACTTAAACAAATAAACGTCTGTTTGAGGCAGGCTTGGAGCAGTGCTCAAAATTTTTTACAGTTTGGTGAGAGCTGAAAAAGCAAGTAATAACATATTTTGTAGCTGTACCAATGGTTGATTTGGTTAGTTGATAGAAGTGGGTATGTAAATATGATCATCCAGTCTTGACTATAATTCGTCAGGCTCTTTAGTTAAGGTAGCATGGGTTTTTGAGGAGGAGTGACATTCACCCTCTGTTAGGGAATCTATAGCAAGATTTCTGAACTGTCAGCAAGTCTTTCTGGACTCTGAGGCCCTTTGACCTGCTCTTACCTTTATAATAAGCATTATATTAATGAATTAATATTAAAGTGGACTGTAAGTAGGATTAGCAGCAGGTGAACATTGAAAACATGAGGGGTGGCTAAAGAAATAACAGTTTATTACTGAGTCTGGGCCAGGGCACGTGAAGGTGGGGAAGCAGCTCGGGTTGGGCTACCCCATGGGGAGAGATGACTGCTGTACTGAAGCTGAAGTTGATGGTAGGAGACAGAGAACAGTCATCAGCTGAGCATCTTCAAGACGTGACTGCAGCACTTGGCTGCAAATGGGAACAGTCCTGGATTGCCTCAAGCAGAGCTTTGGGTGATTTTTTTTTTTTTTTTTTCCTCCTGGTGGCTTTGTACAGTTGTGTGACTATGAAATGCTTTTGCATCCTCAGCTGAGAAATATTTGTGTGCCAGTGAACTTTGACATAGATGCATGAAGTGGGTGTGTGGGGTAGTGACTTGTCCTGGTTCCAGTGGGGATAGGGTTAATTTTCACAAGGAGCTGAGATGGGACACAGCTGGGTCGGCTGATCTAAATGAGCCAAACGGGTATTCCATACCATTTGATGCCATGCTCAGTATATAGCCAGGGAGCTGGCCAGGGGAGAGGGCAGAAATTGCTGCTTGGGAGTTGGTTGGGCTTTGGATTCTGGTCATTGAGTGGTGGTACATTAATTGTGTTTTGTATATTTCTCTGTCAGTGTTGTTATTGTTGTTTTCCTCTTTCCTTTGCTGTTCTGTTAAACTGCCTTTATCTCAACGCATGAGTTTTGCCTTTTTCTTTCAGTTCTCCCCCTATCCTGCTGCTGGAGGGGGGACAGTGAGCAAAAAGACTATATGGTTCTTTGTTGCCGACTGGGGCTAAACCACAACAGTCCTTTTTGGCCCCCAATGTGGGGCACAAAAGGTTGACATAATGACAGATCTGACCAGAGCATGTTAAAAAAAAAAATCTGTTATATGCATTTATTGTATTAGTTAAACAGTTGCTGGTCACAATGTTGCTTTGTTTATTTGCGTGGCTGTGTTACATAAATTCTTATCTGCTCTATGTACTCCCTGCAATGTTGTTTATCACCTCTGGGAGGGGGATGAGGATTATCATTTTGCTGTCCTGTGTAATATCAATTTATGATATAACATCACTATTCACGCAGTTATGTTGGGGTGTTTATGCAGTATTGCTGTCCTGCCCATACCTTGGGCACTGTCCCTTGGAATTTATTAATAATCACACCCAATTTATGAGGGAAACAGGAAGGGATACTTTCCCCAGCTTTCACCTCCCTTTTCTCCTTCGGGCCAGGTACAACAGCTTTTGAGAATTTTGATATCCTTGGGATGTTCAAACCAGGATGGTCCTATTGCTATGTCTCCTGAATGTGTTTCAGGTCTTGTTTAGGGTTAAACAACTATTTAAGAGTACCACTCAAGAGGTTTGCCCTGGGGCTGGGTAGTCATGGGTGGCATGGCATGCGGGAGAATATGGGTAGGTATCTAGAGAACTTCTCACCTCCAGTGGTTTGGGACTTCACCCCTGAACAGGACCCTGATAAAGTGATAGAATATTTGAAAGGAAGATGCTGTGGCTATTCCAGAGAGGCAGAACTTACTGTACTGTGCTGGGCCCTGGCCAGTACCTACCAAACACTGCTCAATACTGTGCAGCACCCGCAGGGGAAAGAGAGGGAAACCAGACTGACAGGCACCAAAGCTACTCCAACTCCTTCCATAGTCACTGCAGCTATTCCAACCCCCTACAATAGGTACTGTGGCTACTCCAACTCCTGTGACAGGCACTACGGCTATTCCAACCCCTGTGACAGGCACTGTGACTGCTCAAACCCCGGTAGCAGGCACTGCAGCTGAAGCAGAAAACCAACCTGTGCCAGTATCAGTCACCCCTATACAGAAGAGGAAATACATGAAGAAATCAGTTCACCTAGTAAAAGGTGATGAACCAGGGCCATCACAAGAACAGGAGGAAGAGGCAGAACCAGAGATAATCACCCGATCCCTGTTCCTCAATGAGCTGCGAGATATGCGAAAATATTTCAGCCAATATCTGGGCTAGCAAATTGTTACCTGACTGCTCTGATGATGCTGAGATAATGGGGCCATTAGCTTGGAATTAGAAGATATGGAAGCCAAGCAGCTGGGTTCCCTGTCTAGGGAAGGGGATTGGGAAAAAGATACAAGCCCTCAGCCTCTAGAGGCAACTCCTGTCAGGTGTGAGGGAAAGGTACCCCTACAGTGAAGATGTTGTATGTTATCCAAGCAAGTGGGCCAACATGGAGAGAAGTATCCAGTACCTAAGGGAATTAGCCATGTGGGAGATGGTTTATTATGACCTGGACAACACATAGTTACCCACAGGTCCTGATGAAGTCCAATGCACGTGGCCCACCTGGTGGAAGCTTGTACAGAGCACACCATCGTTGTATGCCAGCTCATTGGCAGTGATGGAATGGAAAGGAGAAGAGGGACCCATGGTGGATGAGGTGGCTGACCGACTCCGGCTATAGAAAGTCTCTCTTCCTCCCCTGTCTCGGCTGTGGAGAAACTGTCCCAGAAGGTCTGGCAACTTGAAGAGAATATGTCCTGCTCCCCACCTGTATGGGCCAGTATCTCAGCTATTAGGAGTAGGCATTTCTCTACTCAAGAGAGAGAATATAGAGGGCACACACCATGAGGCACCCTGTGGTTTTACTTGCATGACCACGAAGAGGACATGAGGAAGTGGGATGGACAACCTACCTCAATCCCACAGACACGGGTACATGATTTGCAAGGAAGAACAATCACAAAAAGGGATCCCTCCAGCAAAAGTGCTGCTCCAGTTTCCAGCAGGCAGTTCCCCAGACAGAGTAGAAGGCCTGATCTTACTTCAGATCCTCTTGAATGGAGTAATTTCTTAGTCTTCCAAGTTATTTTTGCAAGAAGCGTGTAATGGATACTATGACTAGGATTTGAAGGGCCCTGTCTTCAGCGAAGGGAAAGGGACAACCGGGTTTATTGGACTGTGTGGATTCGATGGCCTGGCATATCAGACCCACAGGAGTGGGCTCTAGTGAACACCAGTGCACAGCGTACCATAATACCATCAAGCTATAAAGGGGCAGAACCCATTTGTATTTCTGGAGTGACGGGGAGATCCCAACAGTTGACCCAATTGGAAGCTGAAGTGACCCTAACTGGGAATGAGGGGCAAAAGCATGCCATTGTGACTGGTCCAGAGCATCCTTGGCATAGACTACCTCAGGAGAGGGTTTTTCAAGGACCCGAAAGGCTACTGGTGGGCTTTTGGCGTAGCTGCCCTGGAGACAGAGGAAATTAAACAGCTGTCTACCTTGCCTGGTCTTTCAGAGGACCCTTCTGTTGTGGGGCTGCTGAGGGTCGAAGAACAACAGGTGCTAATCGATACCACAGCGGTGCATCAGTGGCAGAACAGCACCAAATGAGACTGTGATTCCCATCTGTCCTGGTCTGAGGTAAAACAGAACCAATTTTCTGTTCAGCAACTCAACTTTTTAGCTAGGTCTCTTCTAACTACTGAAATAAACAGCGTATTGTGCAGACAGTGTTCGCTCAGAGTGATAAGACCTATGTTTACAGTTGATGCCAAGGCGTGGTATGCAGAGAGGCTCTTGCTTATACTTATTGCTGTAACTCCCAAGGGCAGTTAACTTTGTTATTTGCCCTGTTGGAGGGTTGGAAGCAGAAAAGTGTAGAGGAGTCACCCCTGTGGGCAGCCGTGACAGGCCAGGTGACCCAAAACTGACCAACAGGGTATTCCATCCCATCTGCCTCATGCTCAGTATAAAAGTTGAGGGATCAAAGGGGTCAGTCCTCTCTTCCTCAATGGCCGGCATCCGAAGAGGACTCTGTTCATCTGCCTTTGATCCCGATCCTGAATCCAGATCCAGAATCCAGTTCCCGTCTGTCACTGAGTCCAGTCTGAGACTTCCCCAGTGCCAGCCGGTGACATGATAGTCATCCTGGGAGTTTGATATGGTTTTGTATATTTTTCATTATTTCATTTTTATTAGTAATATTTCATTAAGGTAGTTTAGTTCCTTCTAAACCCATAAGTCTCTCTCTCTCTCTCTCTCCTGCCTCTCTCTGAAGAGAAGTAGGGGAGATCATCTGTTGTTCTGCCTGAGTGACCAATCCGGCCCAAACCATGACACCATCCATAAGCTTATTCATCAACTAGAGACTCAAGGAGTGATCAGCTGGACTGGCTCACCCTTTAATAATCCCATATAGTCAGTGTGAAAATCTAATGGAGAGTGAAGACTAATAGTGGATGGTCATGGCCTAAATGAAGTCATGCTGCCGCTGAGCACTGCCGTGCTGGACATGCTAGAACTTCAATGTGAATTGGAGTTAAAGGAAGCTAAGTGGTATGCAACAATTTATTGCTAATGTGTTCTTCTCAATCCCTTTGGCAGCAAAGTCCAGGCCACAGTTTGCTTTCACTTGGAGGGGTGTCAAGTACATTGGAATTGACTGCCCCAGGGTGCAAACATAGCCCTTACCATTTGCCATGGATTAATTCAGACTGCATTGAAACAGGGCGAAGCTCTGGAACACTTGCAGTACATTGATGACTTCATCATATGGGGCAGCACAGCAGAAGAATTTTTTGAGAAAGGGAATAAAATAGTTTAAATTCTTCTTAAAGCCAGTTTTGCCATAAAATGAAGTAAGGTCAAGGGACCAGCACAAGAGATCCAGTTTTTAGAAATAAAATGGCAGGATGGGTGCCATCAGATCCTAATGGATGTGATCAACAAAATAGCAGCTATGTCTCCATCAACTAGTAAAAAGGAAACACAAGCTTTCTTAGGTGTTGTGGATTTTTGGAGAATGCATATTCCAAATTACAGTCTGATTGTGAGCCTTTTCTATCAAGTGACCTGGAAGAAGAACGATTTTAAATAGGGCACTGAGCAATGACAGGCCTTCAAACAAATTAAGCAGGAAATAGTTCCTACAGTAGCCCTGGTGCCAGTCCACGCAGGACAAGATGTTAAAAATGTGCTCAACACTGCAGCGGGGGAGACTGGAGGTTGACCACTAGGGTTTTGGAGTTGGGGATACAGAGTATTCAAGGCATGCTATACTCCAACTGAAAAAGAGATATTGGCAGCATATGAAGGGATTTGAGCTGCTTTGGAAGTGGTTGGTACGGAAGCACAGCTCCTCTTAGCACCTCGACTGCTGGTGCTGGGCTGGATGTTCAAAGAAAGGGTCCCTGCCACACATCATGCAACTGATGCTACGTGGAGTGAGTGGATTGCACTGATCACACAGTGAACTCGAATGGGAAACCCTAGTTGCCCGGGAATTCTGAAGGTGATCATGAACTGGGCAGAAGGCAAAGATTTTGGAGTATCACCAGAGGAGGAGGTGAATGTGCAGAATAGGCCCTGTTGTATAATAAACTACCAGAAAATGAGAAGAAATATGCTCTTTTCACTGATGGGTCCTGCTGGATTGTGGGAAAGCATGGAAAATAGAAGGCTGCTGTATGGAGTCCTATATGATGAGTCGCAGAAGCAACTGAAGGACATGGTGAATCAAGCCAATTTGCAGAGGTGAAAGCAATCCTGCTGGCTTTAGATATTACTGAATGAGAAAAATGGCCAGTGCTTTATCTCTGTACTGACTCATGGATGGTGGCAAATGCTCTGTGGGGGTGGTTACAGCAGTGGAAGCAGAGCAACTGGCAGTGCAGAGGCAAACCCATCTGAGCTGTCTTACTGTGACAAGATATTGCTGCTTGGGTAGAGAATCTGTTTGTGAAAGTATGTCACGTAGATGCCAATGTAGCCAAGAGTCGGGCCACTGAGGAACAACAAAACAACCAGCAGGTGGATTTGGCTGCTGAGACTGAAGTGGCTGAGGTGGATCTGGACTGGCAACATAAGGGCGAATTATTCATAGTTCGATGCGCTCATGACGCCTCGGGCCATCAAGGAAGCAGTGCAACATATAGATGGGCTGTTGACCGAGGGGTGGACTTGACCATGGACACTATTGCACAGGTTATCCATGAACATGAAATGTGTGCTGCAATCAAGCCTCTTTGGTATGGAGGATGATGGCTGACATATAAACAGCCTGGCCCATGGTTGTATCATACTCCCACAAACCTGCCAAGGCAAGCGCTGTGTGCTCACAATGGTGGAAGCAGCCACTGGATGGCTGGAAACATACCCTGTGCCCCATGCCACTGCCCAGTACACAGTGTGAACCTCGTAGGGATCTGATTTTGGGTGAGAAAAGCCAATAAATCAAATTACATGGTGTTAATTACTAAATAGCCCTAACATTGTATGTTGTCATTATTATAATTGCTATATGCTATATCAGTGGTACTAGAGTAAGAATCACCCAAACTAATGACAGATTGACTTTGATGAAACCAAGTAAAGTGCAGCAGTGATGGGATCAGAACTGACTTCAGCAACTGATGCCCAGCAGCTTCCTTGAGATCAGCATCTTCAACCTACGGACCACAGGCATGAGCTGCACCAGATACACCAGCTGCGAGCTCTGAATAAAGCATGCAACAGTCCAGCACCACACACCATCTCTCCTGCCCTGAGAGGCTGTTCTAACAGATGGAGCCCAAAGTCATGGATTAAATGAACTCAATGGGCATTTTAGAGGGATTTAGCGGTCATGGTGTGCCCACTGATTCAAGAGAAGCATATACTGTGCAGTTAGTAAATTATCCACATGAGCTTTCTATGCAGCTGTAGAGAGGAACATTTAATTAATACTGAAGCAATTATCTTGACAAGTAAGTCAAACTCAGAACAATAACATTTTCCCAGTTACTGTGTGATAGCCAGATGGTAATGCAGACTGTTACTAAGGGCTTGGCTTGCCACTCGTGAGGTTACTGGCAGGTAATCAGTATATTTTTCCCATTTGGAGGTTTGGATTTCAGTATTCTGGGAATTAGGCCTACAGGGATGTCCAGTAGATGTTTCAGTGTGAATAGAAGACTTTTTATTTATTCTTGCTAGGAAATATTTCTTGCTGTTGCCAAATACCAGGATGCAAATAGAAATATATGTGCTATGGGGTCTCTTTGGCAACAGATGGAAGGCTGAACCGGGCAGGAAGCTTTCCAGAACTCAATGCAGACTCTCACAATTTGGTAAAACACTCTGTGTTGGTAACCTCATTGCTGTCTTCCAGTATTGCTGCTGCTTTTGGTCACCTCCCCCTGTGCACAAGCCTACCAGGCTGGTAGTCGTTGACAGCAGTGATCTATGCTGGGTTCAATAGGTGGGTCTGGTGTGCCGAGGCTCTGTGCTATCCAAAACCAGAAGTAATGAGTTGCAAATGGTGAATGAGGTCTTGTCCTGCCAACATCCCTCATCCTGTGCATACATTGCAGCTCACATATTATTTCTTTTTTCTGCTCTGGAGCGTTGACTCTTGGTGAGGGGTTGCTCACGTGGACTTAATGAATAGTTGCTGTGTGGGTCTGTGGTATTGCATCCATGAAGGCACAAATTGCTGGTGGAGTAAATCCCTAGGGGCTGCTGTAAATGAGAAAGCTGAAGAAAGCTACTCTAGCAGTGACCAGAGGTAGCATGGGGGTTGTAGACATGAGCACAGTGGGAAGAGTGAGAATTAGTCAGCTCTGGTTATCAGTAAGAGCTGGATGCAAAATCTTACGGATGGAGAAGCAGTGGAAGAACTGAATCTGGTCCCTAGCATGGCCAGGAATGTCCAGGCAACCATGGGCCAAACTTCAATACATCTTTATGTGAGAAGGACTGGAAAACGGGCTGCAGGACAGGGAGAGGCTGTGTTCCCTGTGCTCCTGGTTGTGTGGGACCTTTGTTTAACGCTTGGTGTAACCAGGGGAACTGAGCAGAAGCCGATGCACTTCTTTCATGTCAAACTTCTTGGCTGTTTGCCTCAATAAGTTGAACTACTATTCCTATGTAGTAAAGGAAAAAAAAAAAAGTAAAAATTCAGACTGGACCCTGATGCATAAAGCACTGATTGCCCGTAGCAAGTATGGTTTCTTCTCCAAAAAGCATGCTGCATAGGGTATGAGGAGCAGGAGGGAGCTGCTGTGTGTTCGGACAGGTGTACTGCCAGCATCCCATGGCAGCTCAGCAGTGGCACCAGTCCATCTGCGTGTCCTGCCTATGCTCGGTGCCCTTTCGGCAGACTTTACAGCTGCTCTGTTTCCTGATTTTCCTGCTTAATAATGTTGACACCACAAGGAAGATGTGCTTCTTTTTCTTTCCTATCTGCTCTGTTACATCTTCATCCATCACCTGAGTTAATGCTGCAGCCCTGGGGTCTGTGTTCTAGCCGTCTGTGTGCAAAGCCCATCGGTACCAACCAGAACATAGAATCACAGAATCGTCTAGGTTGGAAGGGACCTTTAAGATCATCGAGTCCAACCATTAACCTAACACTGCCAAAACCACCACTAAACCATGTCCCCAAGCACCCCATCTACATGGCAAGAGTTGGAGGTGCTGTGAACCCCTCTCTGATCTACCTATAAGCTCCACGGTGAACTTCTTGAGAGACAGATTCCTGATGGAGGTAGGCCTGCCAATGTGTCCGTCCCACATGGTGGATCTGGTTTAAATAAAAGCAGTGGAAAATACCCAATATTCATTTTAGCTTGCAATATGAGAGCAAAGTGCATTTTTTTGTTTTATCTCTCTTTGCCCCTTTCCTCCTCCTCATTTGCCTGTTTCCTGAAGTCAGGTTTTAAACAAGAGTCAGAATAAGGTCCTGCACTGAGGTATTAAGGAGGTGCCCTTTAATATTTTGAAGTATTTTTCCATTTGTTAGAATAAGCCCAAAGTTTTAGAAAAGGGGATGTGTGTAGACATTTGGAGTAATCTGTTTTTCACCATGCACAAACTAGTGCTGTCTGTAGGATAGAAATGCTTGACTGGAGCACTGCAAAGCCTGCTGTTGGGAGCAGCCCTGCTAAAGCAGCCTTTTGAGGGCTGGGGAAGAGCTTCTGATGGGAGGATTCAACCTCCAGCACATGTATCTTGGCAAGACTTTGAGATCGGGATCCCTTTTGCTGAGTGCATTGATTAAATCACAGTCGCTCCTTGGGAAAGCTTTGTTAATCCATTAAAATCTGCATTTGAATAAAATGCCCAATTGATTTCTCTCCCTGACCCGTGGCTACCTTAACAGGATGTGTATTTCTAAATATAGACAGTTGAGAATTGTTTAAATGAAAGCATCGAGAATTTTTTTACCAGCAAATCTTGGTACTTGTTTAGTCCACATCTGATGCGCTTTCTGTTTTCCCAGTGATACAACTGGGCAGACAAAGAGGTTTGGATTTGTAGCCGAATCTTGGAGCAACTCTGTCTTTGGTCTACAGCTCTGAGGTAAATCAGTTGATGTAAGAGTAAAAGGGATGCTCTCAGGATGTGTATGTATCTCTAGGGAGTCAATGTTATGTGAGCTTTTATTAAAGCCCTTAAAGCGTAAACTGACAGCTTGGGGTCCTCAGCTGAGGTTGTATGGGATTTTTTTAATGGCTTGGTATCTTCAAAAGACCCTTCATGGTCTATCAGACAATACTCAGTGCTCAGAAACAATTCTTCCTTGCTGCAAGTGCTCTGGACATCTCCTTCTCCAAGACTCATGTTTTTTCAATCATTAACTCTAATTTTTGCACCTGAGAACCTATTAATCCTTGGTAGGATAAGGTAGGGTGTGAGACCACCTTCTAGACAAATTCCCTACCTGTAGAAGAAGTGGCTGCCTGATGTGATCTGGTAGGTGAGTTTAGGAATCTGAAACTACACGGTCACTTTGCATGTTTGTTTTGGCTATAAGCAGGTTGGTCACAATGCCAGATTCTGTCTTGGTTATTATAATTTTTCTCCCCTTGTGTTCCTTGCACATACTCTAGGATGGCTGGCCAACTACCAAATGAGAGCTGTTCTAGTATCTGAAGACCATATTCTTCGTGGAAGTCTTAGAAGGCTCAGGGCCTAGATGACAGGAAATCAGATGAAATGGTCAGAAGTTATTTTTTGGTTGAGTTGTAAAAACAGCATTTGGCAGAGCAGCCTCTACTATAGCTTGTGAAAGAAGTGGAGGCAGCTCTATCGGCTATGGGTCAGTTATTTTGTTCTGCATTTGATGTAAGTTTTGTGGTTACCTCTTTTTTTTTTTTTTTTTTTTTTTTTATG
>VZSZ01005498.1:151741-196330 GCA_013398815.1 Ibidorhyncha struthersii
CCTTTTTCCTTTTTCCTTTTTCCTTTTTGGTGGTAAATTTTAAGTTTTCTGCCAGCTATTACTAAAAATGGTGGTAGAAAAATAATCCCCTTGCCATCTTAGCAGGAGGAGTAATATAAGAGAGTGTAGAAATAAAATTGAATAAAAACTTTGAAGGACATCCAGGACACAAAGAAGGGTTAGTTTCTTTGAAGATGTGGAAAATTACAGTTCAGTTGGAAACCTCAGTAAAAACCAGTTGGAAAATATTGTTTATCAGAAGTTCTGACCAAATGTGAACTTCAGGTCAAGTCGCCAAATGCTGGATGGTAGTTCCCAAAAATCATACAGTGGGATTAGTAGAATTGAGACAAAGGCATTGCTTTAGCTGAGTTTTGCTGGGGGCTTTGTTTGTATCATGCAAATATGTGGGAATGTGCATGTGGTCAGTGATGTGTGAAGTATGTTCTCAACACATACCTGTGAAAAATTTTCCAGACTTAACTTGAAGTAGAGTTGTGTGACTTGGGGATGTGTCATAAATTGGAGATATGGGAAGAAGGAAAGTGAACAGGGAAAATAAAAACTGATTTCTTATTCACCCAGTGTGCGCCCTTCCCACCAGATCGTGAGCTATCTGAAAACTATGAGCACTTTTTCAAAGGTTATTGATTGTAGGTGCAATTATATTTTTAAAGTTATTCTTTTCTTTAATGATGGATACAGACTTGTCCAATTCCCATAGTCATGTTGATCTGGAATCTTTTGAGGCTGAATAAGATCTTTACACCTGTTTCCTTCTGTTGGGTTTAGGCTTGCCATTGTTTGTTACTGCTACATCTTCTGTATAATGGTATAGGATTGCTTAGTTCACATTCAGCTCATGTTCCCCTTATTAAATGTTTTGTTGTGATGGCTAATCTGCTGCTTGTTTTATTGTAATGAAGAAAGAACTGGAAAAGTCTTCCTCCTGTGGAGCAGTAATCTTTCTGTTATCACATGAGATGGGTATTAAGCCTTTCTGGTCATGTGTGGCTCTTAAATGTCTTGCTTCTGATCACTCTGCATCTGTGAATCTGTTTTCAGCCAGGCATGGTTATCCCAGCAGCTTTGAAGAACATGGCAGATAAGTTGGTATGAGCTGCTAAAGGACGCGGTGGGCTGGTTTTACAGATATACTAAGGAAGGGGTGGAAGTTAGAGGTATTAAGAAGAACATTACTGGGGATCCTTTGGAGACACCTCTGGGTACATAGGTTGTCTGGGTAGGATGGATTAAAGAAAAATACTTGATGTGAAATCAATTCCAGTGGACCCTAGGGTGCCCTAAAGGACTGAGCTTTCTTATGGCCAAAATTCATATGGGAACGGAGGGACCTATTTTTTTTGCTGACTGATTGAAGTGGAGGAGAACACCTGTGCTTGGAGTGTTATCTTCTAAATAAAATTTTGAATTAATCTTTTGACCTGTCCTCCCCAGTTGTGGCACCTTGCAGGACATAGAATAGTACAGTTCAGGGAAAAATTGCAAGCAAGGAATATCATGGACCTTACTGAACATCTTCATGTCAAGTGTTAATTATATTTCACCTGCAAAGCATCACTTCAATGCAGCTCAGTATTTGCCTTTGTTAAGCGTTAGGGCTTTATACAGAGGTTGTCCTAATACTGCTAGAGTTATGGGTTTTTTTTTTTGTACAAAGATGTGATAACTTGAATCTTCATCAGGGTTATGAAACAGGATTTACAATACAAGGCTTGAGGAACTTGGTATCTTTGATTTATTGAAGAGGATTGCGACCTCTACTTTTCTGTGTTTGTTAGAAAACAGTGATAGTAGCTACTGTTTTAATATAAGTAGCCAAAATTTCGATAAGATGCAATGGCGAAGGTCAAAGTTGGGTAAAAGCATGGGAGTAGAGGTAATGAGTTACTGGAACAATCCATCAAGATTTGTGGTGGACATTGCATCATCCCTGGAAAACCTTTAAAATCAGAATGGCTTATTTTTTCTAAGCTTTGTGTTCCAGTTCAACCACAACTACTGACCTTGAAGTAACTGTTAATTAGTGAATGACTCCTCATCTGCGTTGTTCAAGATGTTAGACTACCTGACTACTGTGATCTCTTAGAATTTTATGCCTGATAGGAATAATAGTTTCATACTTTGTGTTTTTCTTCTTGTGGCGAAGACCAAATTAAAAAAAAAAAAAAGAAGAGTTTAAAGAAAAAATAAGTTGAACACAGCTCTAGCAGCCAAGGATTTTGGTGTTCTGATCTTGACTCTGATAGCACTCGTTGTGTGGCCTTGGGCAAGTTATTAATCCACGTGTGCCTCAGTTTGCCAATTTGTCCAATCCGGATAACTTCACTCACCTAATAGGATGACGTGTTTTTAACATGCTGTTAATGTAAATGTGGAATCATTACAAGCTTTTTATTGCTATTTTGTTTATGACAAAGGAGAATATTTGTATTTAAAGTAGATGCCCATTTTCCAGACCTACTTCATTTAACTCCTGGGAGATGTTTTGACTCTTCAAAAGAGGATTTTTCTTGACTTGGGGCCACTGCTGTGGTACTCTGTCCCGCCAAGTTCAATGTTCTGGATAGAATAAAAAGTGTTTATGGATTTTGATGAAACTTGAAAAGTCTTGGATTGTTAAATTTGCTGTGTTACGGGAAAATGAATCAAGTTCTGACTCATGGAGGGAGGATTGACCTTGGGGGGAGAGGGCACACCATGGTTTGGCTTACTAGGAAAGTATTTCTTTGGTTGTCTCTGGCATATATTTATTCTTGTTGAATTATTACCATTGCCTGGTTTCAAATGGTACCATTAAGGATGAGACATGGTCTTGGTGCCCTTCTCTGAATTTTCACTCTGTTACTGTGTATATATATATACACGTATGTACATTTTGTTCTCTCCAAACCAACCATTTCCAGGCTTATGGGTTGTCTGCTTGTTCTCAGTCCAGACCAAGGTGTTTGGGCAGCTTAAAGGACAACAGTTTTTCTATAGGAAAAGTTCATTTTAAGCAAGAAGATTACCATTTATGTTTAAATGTTAACAGAATCTCAAAGGTCAACAGACCAAACCCAGACAGCGCACAATGGGTGTTAGTCCTCTCCAGATATATTTACTAGAGGTAGCAAAACAATTCAACGTGCAATGCTGTTGATTTTTCTCATCCCATGTGCTTTGAAAATCTGGCATTTCTGCAATAGTAGTTGAACGTTTTTAAGCGTTACCTAACACAGCTCTTAAGAGAAGTCCCTTTCTTATTCCTTCTCCCTTCAGGTCCGTGTGCCGTGTTTATGCCATTCTGGTGGCTCATGCTTTGTGGTAGATGGGTGCTAATGGATCCCCATGGTCCTTGTAGAGCTGGGCAACCTGTTTTGTCCCTTGTAGCTCAGCCACTTTCCTGGACACTTGGGCTGTGCTCTACTCTGATCTCTCATGACTGCATGTCCTTCAGCTTTCACTGCTCTCTTGGGTCCCAGGCAGATACCTCACCTCTCTGTCCCTCCTAGCCTTTCAGTCTTTTCTGAATGTGTCCCCCTGACCAGTCCTTCCAAGTATATCAGTTGCGGATTGAATTTCCCGTATTGCCCAGGACTTAAAATTCCCTTGAAGTTTGTTGTCTTCCATTGTGCAAATACCATAATTTGGTGTCATTGGCAGGTTTCTGTGCCATTTACTTCTACTCTTCATGAATTTGTGCTCTGTCTGCTCTCTGTCTTCTCTGCTTTGTTGTTGTTGACGCCTCTTTTTTTAATGTGTGTTCCCTTCATTTCCTAAGGATTGCAGATACAATCAGTGGAAAATAATTGCCAAGATATTCTTCAGTCTTCTGCTCTCTCCAAATATTAAGGTACTTTGCACTTGATGTGTCTATTCACTTAATCACTCTCTTTGATAGTAACATGGGCCTAATTTCTAGTCTACCTTTGGCTTTCTTTGAAGTACTCTGATTTTGTGCCACTAAATTGCAAACCCAAGTTCCTTGGCGGAGTACTTACAGTTCACTAACCTTCACTGCAGCGAGAGAAATCAGCCAAGTTCTGCTTACCGAGGGAAAAACTCCAAATTTTCCAGTCTGGTCACCTGCTGGGTTATGAAACCAGAGCAGTTTTTCACCAACCTTCTTGAATTTGGACACCAGAACTAAATCTGGTATGTTAGAAGTCATGACAATACTTCCATGCTTGTACATCTAAATTGTACTATCTGCTGATCTAAAAATGGCTTGCTATCCCGCCTTCCATTTCATTGCATAGCAATGCAAGAGGACGAGTGTTTTGCATGTCTGTGATATGATGACTGCCCCCTGACCGCAGAATAACATACTCTTAAACAATTTTGTGTCAGTTCTGCATTTTCACAGGAAAAAAATATACCCCTTCCTTTTGTTAGAGGAACAATCCATTGGACTGTTTTACCCTTGAAGTGCTTAAAAAAAGAAATCACTGATAATCTTAACTCAACCAGCCATTGATTTCTTCATGTATCCTCTTGCTTCCCATGTCAGCTATCTACACATCCTAACACCAGATTTTTGTTTGTCAGCTTGAGCTCTTCTCTTTGTTCCATTTGTCATGTCCCCTTTTTCTTTTTTTTTATAACCTCCTTAACATCCGTCTGAGCCAGGTTGCCTTTTAACTAGCATGGCTGCCTTTTTCAGTTGTGGGATTGTGGCTTTTGGAGCATCTAGTTAAAATGTTCTTAAACAATTTTCAATTAGTCTTCATATTTTTCTGATTATGTTCTTTTTCCCAACTGATTTGGCTCATAATTGTTTTCAGCTTGATGAAACTGTCTCTTTTTAAAAGTGTATGTGTATATATATGTGTTATGTATACATATGTGTATATATGTACTATTGGTAGTGCAATTTTATTCCTAATTTAAATGTTTCTTTGGGTGCACGTAGAATTGTGATCAAGTCATGGTGACTTGCCTTCTAGCTATCAAAACAGTGGGATAAAACATGGCTGCTGGTTAAAAACTTTATTTTTCCAAATGGGCACTAGCACAGGGATACTGATTTAGGGGTTTGTTGGCACAACAGACGGTGCTTCTGTTGTGAAGGGGCATCATCTCCAGCCCTTTGATGTCTGAACAACCTCCGCTCCTGCTGAGCTTGCTGTGTGGTGTGTTATATCCCTGAGGTTAGTGCTGTGTTAGCTCGGCAGTGATTTTAAAAGATAAATGCTGCCTTCACACTTCAGAAGTGCTGTGGTCCATGTCAGAGGAGGTGCATGAGTTCCCAGGTGAGATGGTGTTGCCTCATCTGTGCTCTGCAAACCTGATGGAGGAGGCACTGCCTGAAGTGGGAAGGTGGAAATTTCTTATGGATGAACTGGAAAAGTGGAGGAAAGCCCAAGTTATTGTGGAAGAGCAAGGCAACATAACTGCAGGCTGGTCCAAGTCCAGGTAGTGTCACTTGGAGATCTTTACGGTAACCTTCACAGCAACAGGAAACCAAACTGGGATAACATTTGTGGTGGAGCAAGCAGGAGAGGACTGCCATGACAGACGTGAGGCAGTGAAACCATACAGGAGAACCAACATGCAACAGCTACCCATGGGAGAAGGACCTGAACCTCTCCTCCACCAGCGGAACTCCAGTAAGATGTCCTGCACTGAGCCAGCATCTCTCCACAGAGCTGTGCAATACAGATAACTCTGGCTGGATCAAGCCTGCAGTGCTGGGGACGCATTTGGAGGCTCTGATGGGAGGGACTGTCCCAGATTACCCCCCAGCTGACCTTTTCCTTGAGCTGGATGGAAATGATCAGTGCTGCGAATGTAAATGATCAGCAGTTGGGCTCCATCTGCAGCTGGTTAATTACCCGTTCACACAATATGTTGTTAGGGGTCATCTGGTTCCAGTTTCACCATAAACAGAAGTAAATGTTGGGAACATACTTTTCTACATCCAGTTTCACTTGTTGTGGATACTTGAAATAGTTTGCAACCCACATCTTTTGGTTTTCGAGGAGGGCTTTTGGCCAGGGAGCCCTGTGACCATTTGAGATTTTTTTTTTTTTTTCTTTAAAAAGAGCCCTGGAGGTTACATTGTAGGGACTTTCCTTATGCAAAACATAAAAGTGCTGTTTTTTAAAATTATAACCATATTTTTCATTAAAATCAGTTGGAGTCCCAATAAACAATCGACTCTGAAAATTTTCCAAATGTTTGCTGCAGTCCTGTTTCTATTTTTAATTATTTTTTAAAAAAGTGTTTTTCTTAAAAACATAGCTTGGTTTATAATTTAAAGAAGCAATCTAGTAAATCAGAAAAAATGCCCATGTATATAGCTCTTTATTGCAATATAATTAAAACCTACTGTACATTTGAGTGTAAGAATACTTCCGTAGCAGTGTCCGATGACTTCTGACATTTGGCTTATTGTGGGAACTTCTTTTTTTTTTTTTGTTACTGAGTCTCCTCAAAGACTCTTCCAATGTATTTATACATTTGTTTTATATAAATTGAGAACTGTGTGCATATAGAGGGAGATGTTCAAAACTCTGTTAACAGTGAAACACAGAAATGCCTGGTTCATAGCACTAAGGCATGGTTTGCACACTGCATCAGTCTTTGGTATTGTTGTTTGTAGTCCTTATTCACAGTTTTATTCATTGTTTTCTTACCTGGTGAAAGATTTGTTTGCTGTCATAAAAAAAACACCCCAAAACTAAGGAACAACAAACCCCAGTTCTGCATCAAAAATTGTCATATCTGCTTTATAGAGAACAAGGAAAGATGTTTTTAAGATACTTAATTTTTTTTGTTGCAATCCAGTGCAAGCTGGAGATTGAAGACTGTTAGAGGATATTCTGACACAGCTTCTGTAAAATGCCAAGAGTCCAATGAAAATACTTCTTTGTAGAAAGAACCAGGCCCTAGGAGAAAGCCATAGTGATGGGGAACCTCTCCCTGCTGCAAATAAAAATGGGATGAGAGGAGGAAAATTGGAGTTTACCCATCTTTGTTGTGCTTTAACCTTCTCCACCAGTCACTGCTGTGTCTGCTTAGCTCAGGGGCTGAGCCAGGAAACCTGTTGCAGTTGATCTTAACTGCTGGAGCAGGCAGGTTGGCTGGTTAGACATCCAGCTTTTGCCAGATGCATGGGATATAGAGGTTGAATAGGAGGACTTGCTTGATAGGGGTCTGTCAAAGATAACAAATCCACAAGCTCAACTGCTAATTTTTTTTATCTATGGACACCAAAAACCTTTGCAAAGCTGTTAGCTAATAGTGGTCATGCTTCTGGGTGCACAGCTTCTGTCATATGTGTGTTTTGCATGGTTTAAATCATCCTGTGCAACCAAACAATCAGTTCTGGGCTTCTGGGTTTTGGCTCAGCAAAGTGGAGTGTACCGAAGCCCAAGGAATTCCTGGAGCTGGTGCCCAGTGTTGGAGTTTCATTGATATCTTCACCATAGAAAACTGCTCTCTTGCTTCTTGCCTCTGAAGGCAAGGAGAGAGAGGAAAGTGAATTTGCTGAAGTAGTTTCCATGTTGCTCGAAGCCTGTTACTCTTCTAGTGAACGATCCAAGCTGTGAGTGCTGATTGGGTAAATACACATAATGGTTTTGCTTTTCATCTGTTCCAGGGTCATTTCTGTTGTGAGACTTGTTTGAAAGCAATTTAAAATGTCTGTTTTTCAGGGGCCTCTTGGACATACAGCTGTAGTCACAGCAGATGCAATGCTTGCAGATAAGGATGTGAAGTGCCTACTTGATGTTAACATGTTTTCATGTTTCTTGAGGGACATGAATGGTAAAGTGGGATTCTTGGTCTGAGTCCTCAGCTGGATGCAACATGTTTCAACTCGCATTTACGTCTCTGCTTAAGAGTGATGCCTTTAATCTACTTAAGCAAGTGTCTGTAATTATCAACAAATACATATTACCCTGTGAATGGGTGAGGGTCCAGCATAACCAGCTTTGGTTTTCTGCTGAGGACCAAACCCTCTTTGTGATAGGGAATGTCTTGGGTTGGGTCAAATACACTATGCATAACTTCCTTTTCCTCTTAGGGCCCTGTCTTGCAGGTGGCCAGTAAGTCTCTAGGAATTTCTGTGGGCTTCCTGGAGACCTGTTACCACCTGAGCTATGTAGAGGATCTTAAGTATTGAAGTACCACCTGTACCCATTGCCTTAGCCAGGCTAAGCTGCCTCTGGCTATAAATTCGTGGAAGGAATTTTGCCCTTGTTCTCTCTGTGAAAAAGACAATTGTTTTTCTTGGGTGATCCTGCTAAGCAGTGTTATCTTTCTCCCGGCTTTGTAAGTCCTAGGCACTGAGAATTTTCACAAGACCTCCCACAAGGATGGCTGTTGTGTCAGAGCCACTGAAATGCCTTTCTTGTTGGCTCCAGTCAGAAGATGAATGGCTTTCTGAAGTTCGCATGAGCAATAGTTCGGTGACTTCTTAGACTCTGAACTGCCTTAACTTCTTTCCCTTTCCTTTTATTGTTTTTACTCTAAAGCCTTTACAGTGGGCATTCTTGACAAAACTAGGAATGAAATTTCTGCTGAGAGCCCTACAGAGGAGCACAGATCCATTTTGCTAAAAGGGCTTGGGAGGAACCTGAGCTGGCTTTTATGTTGAGATTGGTATCTCTTTCAACACATCTTCATTACTTGTTGTTGAGTTCTTAATCATGTTTTGCTGAGGAGACTAAACAATTTTGTAAGAACTTCGTGATGCTCAGTATCTGTTTCACATTTTTGCTGTTGACTTCTATAGAGTATAAGCATCCATCAATAGAGCTACAATTTATCATTGTTTCATGAAAAAGGGCAGTAGCATTGTCAAAGCCCAATTGGAACCCTTTGGTACTAAGAGCCTCCAGGGATAAATGCAAATTTATACTGGCTTTTAAGGCAGACATAGCCCAGAAGTCGCTTTTAAATCAGAAGATTGAAAGATTGTTTTATCTTTGGTAAGTCTTTTGAGAAGACCTACAAAGCTAGTAGGTGAGCCACAGCTTGTCTATATCTGGGGTTAGTATCTATAGTCACTTGTTTTCTGTGGCTTTGTGGTGGAGCTGGAGGGTTGATCTTAAGACATGGTACTAGGATTCTTTAGTTGGTGGGATTGGTCATTTTGAATGGCACTTGCCACCTTTTCTGGAGGGAGGGAGGGATGAAAAGAGTTTTATATTGCTATTGAGAAAGCATATTGGTCCCAGATATGGTGGCTTCAGGATTGTGGGAAAATAGGCTTGCTTTGTGGCAGAAGCAAACTGTGGGGAATTGCTTCATTGGTCATCCATGAAGGGCTGGCTTGGGGCATGGGAATGGTTTTAGTCATGGACCAGATATAATGCCCCCACCCTGTGTTCCTTCTCCTGCTTCAAGATCTGTTCTTAATACAGACCCACAGAACTTGTTTACTAAAGTCTCTCATGGCTTGTGTTCGACAAGAGGATGCTTGCCTGTAGAGTCCTAATATCCCATGAAACTTGTATCCCCGTTTGCCCACAGTTAGGCAAATATCAGTACTGAAATGTCTCTGTAAAGCCGGTCAGGCCATGCTGACCATTGTATCCTCATAAATAAGTACTACTTCCAAAAATTCACAAAGTCATCTCTGGAGTGTGATATTCCAGTATCTGCTTGGACATTAAGTTGACCATCTTTGTGTCGGGACTCCTGAAGTCCTGGGATAAACGGATGGTGTTCAGCCATTCATCCTGAAGGGGACTGCTATTGTGTAGGGAGTGTGGATGAGTCTCCATTGCTCTCTTTCTTCAAGCATTCACCCACCTGTTGAGCTGCTTCTCTACTCAGCATTGCTTAGGTCTTTCCCATTTTTTTTCAGCTTTCAGTACAAAATTTCCTTGTTGTGTTCACAGACCTTGCGTCACAGACCTCAGCTCAGCATCGGTTCAGCTTGTCTGTCCCTCCTGATGAAGACCCTTGTCTTTTCTGTCCTTGTAGAAGGCAATGCTTACGTTGGTGGTCTGTTTGCCTTCCTGAACTACAGCTACTGTTCCTGGCTTTCTCTGCAATCTTCTAGACCCAGTCTGTTGATGTGTAATGTGTGGGTTCACTTAGCACCACTTAAAATTTCCATTTGTTCTCAACATCTCTCTTGAAGTAGCATAGTTCTCTATCTTAGACCAGGCAGTAGCCCTGGTCAGTGAAATGTGCTTTAAATTGGGCTGTTGCCATTACCATAGAGAGTTTATTGATAACTTCCCACAGTAGCACCTCATAAGCGTGAGGGCTCTCATTTTTCCTTCTGTTTTACATTTAGCATGCTGGAATAGAAATTTCCTCCCCCAATTAGGAGAGCAGCCAACTTCCTTTTTGCACATTGTGTTGCAGCATCTCTCAAGGTTATTTTTAAAACCTTGTTTTACTCTGGCTCTCGGATGGCAGGAGGTGATTGCTGACTCCAGACTGGGCAGTACAGGAGCTTTGACTGAGAGGCAGAAATTGTGTCTGTCAAGTCCCAATGGCTGCTTGGAAGAAGGCTTAGCATCATCCTTCCGTGCCCCTTGGGACCAGTCGGGGGACAGTATCCTTCCACAGTCCCTTTTATCTATTCAGTTTGTTGCAGAACTTTAATCCCCTGTTGTATTTGATGGTGGTTTTTACCCTTATTGGGTACCAGGAGTAGTATTTTTGCATAACAGATCATTGCACAGCCAAGACTGACGCTGCTAAATGGCTGAAGGACGTGAAGAAGTTTAGACTGGGTAACATGCACAGCCTAATTAGTTAATCTTCAGCTCCAGTTGTGGTTTTGGTCCTCCTAACAGTATAGGGCAGGGGTATGCAGCAGCATAGGTGAGCAGCTGGGTCACCTGCTAGGTGGGCTGGTGCTGTGTTGCATGGTTTTGTGCGTTGTGTTACCTTCATTGATCTTATTAATGCATCTGGCCAATAGTGTTTAAACTTGTGTGTGCAAAACAGAGAAATTGCATTTAGAGTTTTCAAAGCTTTTCTGGTCCAATCAAAACTTTGAGTTTCTTTGTTGGAATCTTCTTCTTTCTAATTATTTGACTTTTCCATTTGCAAATGAATTGGCCTGTATTATTTTTCAGGTCAGGGAGCTGTGGGAACTTTTTAGTGTTGTCTGTATGAAGGATGTTGACCTGGCATCCCATGTGAAGGGTGTTTCTCCTCTTGGCTCAGCACAATAGTGCATGGCCCAGCCATGGGGATCCTCCCGTAATGAGGGTGAGCTGCAAACCTCTCCTTAAAAAGGGTAGCTGTCCATGAAATCTAGTATGTGCAATCCTTTTCCAAAAAAATTTTGGGGGACTACCTTAAACAGTAAAAATAACCATTGGGAAGAGCTTTTTTTGAGATGTTTTATGTAACTGTTTCTTTGTTAAGGTTTTGAGAAAGCTTTTCTTCTGATGTGAATCTGTCTCTAGGGAATAGACTTGTGGGTGGGTTCCTGCAACCAAGCATGGTATTCTTGAAAATGGTTAGAGGATTTTATTGTCTCATGCCTAAAGATAATACCAGGGAGTGAGGGAAAATCCTGTGCTATTGAATATCAGCTAGAACACTTTTAGGCATGGAAAAAATGTATCATCCAATTAGAGCAGCAGGAAGGCTTATTGCCTCTCTTCCTCCCTCTCATCCCCGCCAACTGAAGAAATGTTCACATTTTGCATTCTTCTCTGTGCCTAGAAAAGTCCTGACTTCCTAAAAATCAAGGCTGATGTTGGATTTTTTTTCCTTATTTCATTATAAGGTTTCATCCTGAATTGTGGAAAAACTAAGAATTCCTCATCTGAGGGTTCAGAAGCTTTTTTTCTTGTAATAAAAAATGCTGATCTAACTGTCCTTCATCTATCCAGGAGACAAGCCTGTCTCTCTTTGGGATTAACAATTTACTGCTTTGCCTTAGTCCTTTGCCCTAATGGGAAAGTAAATCCCTGCTTCCCTTTCTGTTGCTGGAGTGAATGCTTGCTATAATACATTCATAGCCACCTCCTGTCCTGCAAACTCTTTTTTTTCTGTAATGCAATGCTATACTTTTATTTTAGTAGTGCAGCCTTGCGGTTCAGTAAATCATCGAGCTGATGTCAAGAAAAACGTCTGAAAGTAATTCAGGGCTCCCAGTACCGTCACTCAGGTCATTAATTTGAGTAACTTTCCATTCTGGTGGAAGCATCTTAGGACCATCTAAGGAACCTGAAGGGGCACAAGTCCATGGGACCTGATGAAGTCCATCCGCGGGTCCTGAGGGAACTGGCAGATGAAGTTGCTAAGCTGCTTTCCATTATATTTGAAAAGTTGTGGCAGTCTGGTGAAGTTCCCACTGACTGGAAAAGGAGAAATATAACCCCCATGTTCAAAAAGGAAAAAAAGGAAGACCCAGGGAACTACGGGCTGGTCAGTCTCACCTCTGTGCCTGGCAAGATCATGGAACAGATCCTCCTGGAAACTCTGAGGCATGTGGAGAATAAGGAAGTGATCGGTGACAGCCAACATGGCTTCACCAAGGGCAAGTTATGCCTGACAAATTTGGTGACCTTCTATGATGAGGTTACAGAGTTGGTCAATAAGGGGAGAGCAACTGATGTCATCTGCCTGGACTTACTCAAAGTGTTTGACGCTGTTCCACAAGGCATCCTGATCTCTAAATTGGAGAGACTGGTGGATGGACCACTCGGCGGATAAGGAACTGGCTGGATGGTCACACTCAAGGAGTTGTGCTCAACAGCTCGATGTCCAAATGGAAACCAGTGATGAGTGGTGTTCCTCAGGGGTCAGTATTGGGACTGATGCTGTTCAACATCTTTGTCAGCAACATGAATGTTGGGATTGAGTGCACCCTCAGTAAGTTTGCCAATGACACCAAGCTGTGTGGACCAGTTGACACGCTGGAGGGGAGGGATGCCATCCAGAGGGACCTTGACAGGCTTGAGAAGTGGTCCCATGCCAACCTCATGAAATTCAACAAGGCCAAATGCAAGGTCCTTGCACCTGGGTCAGGGAAATCCCAAGCACAAATACAGGCTGGGCAGAGAATGGATTGAGAGCAGCCCTGAGGAGAAGGACTTGGGGGTGGTGGTGGATGAAAAGCTCAACATGAGCTGGCAATGTGTTCTTGCAGCCCAGAAGCCAACTATATTCTGGGCTACATCAAAAGATGGCGTGGCCAGCAGGTCAAGGGAGGTGATTCTGCACCTCTATTCCACTCTGGTGAGACCCCACCTGGAGTACTGTGTCCAGCTTTGGAGTCCTCAGCACAAGAAGGATGTGGACCTGTTGGAGCATGTCCAGAGGAGGGCCATGAAGATGATCAGAGGGCTGGAGCACCTCTCCTGTGAGGACTGGCTGAGAGAGCTGGGGTTGTTCAGCCTGGAGAAGAGAAGGCTCTGGGGAGATCTTGTAGCAGCTTTCTGGTATCTGAAGGAGGCCTACAGGAAAGCTGGAGAGGGACTATTGACAAGGGCATGTAGTGATAGGCTGAGGGGTAATGGCTTCAAACCAGAAGAGAGTAGATTTAGATTAGCTATCAGGAAGAAATTTTTCACTATGAAGGTGGTAAGGCATAGGAACAGGTTGCCCAGGGAAGTTGTGGAGGCCCCATCCCTGGAGGTGTTCAAGGCCAGGCTGGGTGGGGCTTTGAGCAACCTGGTCTAGTAGTAGGTGTCCCTGCCCATGGCAGTGGGGTTGGAACTAGATGATCTTCAAGGTCTGTTCCAACCTAAACCATTCTATGACTGAGGTAGCTGTCATGCAGGTACCTGTTGTGGGTTTGAGATGGGGTAACAAGCGTCTCCAGGGATGGGAAGCCTTTTAGCAGGTACCAGTTGGTCACAGCCCCTCAGCACCCAAGGGAGGGTAGTACAGAAGATGAGAAAAGAAGGTCCAGAGGCCTTGAAGCACGAAGGATGTCACAGGGTAAGAACTGGTCTCTGAACTCTGGTACATCTAACCTGTGTCATGGTTTAGGTTGGGCTGGCTGCTAAACAAACAACAGATGCTCTCTATTAGCCTCTCCTCCCTCCCAGGAGGGATGAAAGGAAGAAAGAAGAAGGGAGAGAGACTTGTGGGTTGAAAAAAGACCTGAAAAAGCTTTAATGAAATATTAACAATAAAAAGAAAAAAAAATATTAATAAGAAAATAATGAAATATATACAAAAGCAATATTGAGCTCCCAGGATGACTATCACATCGACGGTGGGCACTGGGAAAAGTCTCAGACTGGACTCGGCAGCAGATGGGAACTGGATTCAGGAACACACGGATTGGGATCAAAGGCAGATGAATAGGCATAGTCCTCCTCAGATGCCGGCCACTGAAGAAGAGAGGACCTGACCCCTTTGATCCCTCAGCTTTTATACTGAGCATGAGGCAGATGGGATGGAATACCCTGTTGGTCAGTTTTGGGTCACCTGTCCTGTCCGCGGCTGCCCACAGGTGTGACCCATCTACACTTTTCTGCTTCCGACCCTCCATCGGGGCAAATAACAAAGTTAGCTGGACTTGGCTTTTATAGCAATAAGTATAAGCAAGAGCCTCTCTGCATACCATGCCTTGGAATTAACTATAAATATCAGGCATTATTGCTGCTAGAAGCAGACATTGTCTGAAAAACATACTGTTAATTTCAGAAAGTACAGTCAGTTAGAAGAGACTTAACTGAAAATTAAAATTACTGAAAACTGGTTTTATTCTGCCTCAAACCAGGACAGCTGCTCATTTCCAGTGTGGATCCTGTAAATAAGACATTTGGGTTTTGAGCCCTGAAACACCATGACGTGCTTGAAGTTTTCTACAGGACTACATGAGTTACTCTTTACTTCATCTTTCTCCAGTCTCCGAAGGATTAAATGAACCATCTCTTTACCATTCTGTGCTCTTTCTTTCCTGGAGGCAAGATGAGAACCCGAGCCTGGTTTCCAAGGTGAACTTGGAAAGTTCATTTTTCATATATAACATGCTTTCTTAAATAAGTATATGCGAAAGGCTACCCAAGGTGTATGTTTCAACTTAAGAAAAAAAGAATCGGCAGAGAAATCACCCCAGTCTTTCTGGGTGTAGTTCTGTAGCATGATGTTAACTTTTATAATGTGTTTTTTAAAACATCACTGGAAAAAGGAAAAGAATCAGACTTTTTACTAGCTGCACACTAAGTTAACTTTGAGTTGAATAGAACTTCAATTAGCAGGGCAGTAACTGAAATCAGTGACTATATCCTCTGTGACTTGGATGGAATCGGAGTCTTTCACTTAATCATTTATAACTAATTGCAGTAGTTCTACAAAGTCAACACAGATCTTTGGACTGTGCTTATACTAAGCAAGAAATTGGTAGCATATTTTTGCTGTTTTTCAGTGTCTCGCATTGCAACTGTGCTCAGACATACTTTTTTTTCATTAGTGTCAGACTTGTAAGCCTACTTTGGGAGCTGAAAATCATGCTGTGTTAGCTCTTGAGCTCGGTCGTTGGTAGTGATGCATTGTAGAAGGATGGCCAAATTTTACTTTACTTAATGTTCTTCTGTGACTACAGAGAGTCTGTGATTTAGCTCACAAAGTAGTTTAAATATGTAGGGAAAGAAGTATGTATAAACTCTGTAGTGCAAGACTGGCAAAGCTCTTGAGGTTTTCAGCGTACTTCTGAAGCTAACAGAGAACGAGACTTGAATGCAGTCGTGGATCTGGCCCTTAAATGACTTGCAAGGCTTTAGGATGAAATTCTGTTTAATATTTCGTCAGTGTTTTCTATTGAAGTATCTCCAAAGCTTTTTAAGAACGACATTATTAAGAGTTTGGGAGATGGGAGGATGTCTCTTTTTCACTTTACTTGGAAAGGGGAATAAAGGCAGTTTGGAGTTTATTTGAGGGATGAGGAGGTTCCAGGTCCTTGTAGATTTTCTGATTATTTGCAGCAGCAAATCTTTGGGGTTGTTCTCACATTGGCTCTACCAGTCACTGTGCAAGGGGAAAAATAAAGGTTGTTTTTAGGTGAGATTCTTGCATCCACCACTGGGAGCTCTGGGCAATGTGCTCATGTCCAGCACTGCTGCAGATGGGTGAAGAACGAGGCAGAAAGTTTTCTGTCTTTTTTTTTTTGGGGGGGGGCGGGGGGGGGGTTGCTTGCATTTCTGTCTCCCATCATTTNTTTTTTTGTTGGGGGGGGGGGGGGGGGGGGAGTTGCTTGCATTTCTGTCTCCCATCATTTTTCTTGCTCAATTGTTCCCTGATTGCCTAAAAAAATTCCAGTTTTGTGGTTCTGAGATGAACGGGGCAGGCTGCCCTGTTTCAAGGGAACAGATATCTCTGTAACAATACCCAGGAGCTAAGAAAAGTGTTTTCCTCTTTCCTTCCAATAAGAAATGAAATTTAGAAGACTAAACATGGCTTAGAAATTCAGTTGAGCTCAGGTTCTTTGCTTCTATCTGTGTGAAGCTGTAACCAATGGCTTAGTGGTTGGTTACTGCTTTTGGAAGATACGGTTGTAGCTCAGTTAGCATATGAATGCCTATCCTGTCTTGTAAAAATACATGTAAATCCTGGATCAGTAAAGAAAAGGCAAATCTGATGAGCTTGGAAATCAGTTGTAGGCTTAGGTGTTACTTACAGCCACACTGAAAACTCGTGGTACAGGGAGTGTTTTGAAAGAGAAACATGTGGTAGCAATGCTATCCCCCACCCCCCGCCTTTATCTGTGCCCCAGTGCTGGAATTGATGACACACTTCTGCCCCATGCAAACTGTTTTTGTTGAAGATGTTCCTATAAATATCATGGTGGCTGCATTGTCATCCTCTACCACCCCAACTAGTCCCACAGAGTTACTCAGTCCCATGTGCAGACCAGATTGGTCCTGTGGTGAGGAATGCTTCTCAGGAACTTCTGAGGCTGCGAAGTCCCCAAAAGAGAGCAATGGCCGAGTCAGCCATGAGCTGAAGGACAGCTGAACCTGCTTCACCAGTTGCTCTACTGCACGTTGTCTGGACACTTGGTTGGTCTGTTGTAGCTGCTGGTCAGCAAATTCAGTTAGGTTTTCTCTAGCGTAAAATTTCACTGATGCTGGAGGAAAACAATAATGGTTGGTTGTGTTGACTTCGACTTTTTTCTTAATCTGTTCCTTGTGATACAAAGTTATGTTTTGTTTCCTAACCTTATCCCTCATGGAGATACCTCCCTACTGCTACCTTGGTTCGAGGCAGTACCAGTGAGTACCAGTTGAGCTCTTTGGGGGGTCACATTCACACCTTATGAAAAGCAGGTGTAACCCCGTTAACTCCAGACGGGGGCATAACAGTTGAAGCCTTAATGAATTTTGTCCTTCAGCATCCCTTACCAACCTCATATTGGGCCTAGATGAAAATATACTAAAAAAAAAAAAAAAAATTCCCCCCGTTTTATCAATAGCAGGTGGAGTTAGTTGCATGTGAAAGTGATGGGTCAATTAAGCTGCATGTTGCTGAGGTATGAACAACGATGCCACACGTGTGCCAGTTGCTGGGGTCTAGGGGAAGACCTCCCAGCAAAATTGAGAGGCACTTTTTTCTTTTAAAAGGTATATAAATTAAAATTGGAAAGGGCTGGAGGGAAGGTGTGAGATTTTTCTTGTGTTTTTTTTCAGAGTTACATTTTTTTATCCTTAATAGATTTATAATATGCAGGTCCCTTTATTTGTTTCTATAAAATTAACTAGTAAATTTAAAATGGAAAAAAGCTAGTAATAGGAACCAGGCCATCTTTGCCAATGCTGAAATGTTGCTATATTTATGAAAGGTAGACAAGGGCATTTTTCCTTCTGCCAGGTTTTATGCCGGAGTGCCACATGTTGGAGGGTTATAAAACTTTTACTAACGAGAAGTTGGAGCAATGCTAACTTTCTAATTGCCTTTTTTTTGGGTACAAGCTGCTGTTTATTTTGGTCTTTTAAAAATGTGATTGTAATTTTGAAGTCTGCAAGTTTCAAATGTAGGCAACCAGGACCTGGAAGTGTGGGAAGGATGCCTTACCTGGTGGCCAGAAGAAGCGCTGGTGAGCTGGTAGGTAGCAGTGCTGGCTCTTGCTCTGCTAGTTGTGACACCCTGGAAAAACTCGTCAGCATTTGAGTCCTGCGGATCCAGGCTCAGTCAATGTGATTTTTGTCACTGATTTTTTAAAAATCTTTTTTTAAAAATTCTTTTTTGAGCAGGGATTTCTTTACCATGTGCATAAAATAGTGACAGTTTGTTCCTGCTGGAAGACCCACTGGTGTCGTTAGATGAAACCTCTACCTAAATGCTGAGTTACTACCAGCAGTGCATGTTACATTAGATATCCTTTGCCTTAATTTTTTTCTTGAAAACTGGTTGCTAGGGAAGCATGATTAAATTAAATGGATTAGTTCACTGTAATGGTTGAAGAGGGATTAACATGTAGAAGAGCTTCGTGGAAGCTTATGGGAGTTGCTTTGTGCTTGAGAGATTAAAGCTTGTTTGTGCAGAGCTGGTAGTTTCCTATTCCAGATATTTTAAATGTGTGCTTCCCTCTCTCTCTTCTTTTTTCTTATTGTCATTTTTTTGCTATTACTTCCATGCTGTTGGAAGTGTGGCAATGGTGAAATGGTTTGAAATTTCAGTCTTTAAATCTAAACCATAGTAAAGTGCTTTATGAGGATAAGAAATGATGCCCTGGAAACTGGGCGTTTTCTTTTTCTTCTCGAATATTCTTAAAAAATGTATTTGGGGGGGGGAAGCAGAATTAGGGCTTTGAAAAAATGCCTCCAGGTTGGGCTCCTCTTTTGTGTACCACATGTTGCTTTGAAGGAAGTTTGTGACCAAAGACTGCCGCTGATTTATAAACCCCAATGATGACTTCAGTGAATTCAGCTGAAATTCTACAAAAAATCCTTTTCCAACACTGTGTCTGCAGGCAAGTTGGGCTAATGTCATACATCACATCTTCTTTGGCAGGTACTTTGGCCAAAAATTTCAGTCCAGAATAGTAGATTATTCTAATCCTTATTAAGGTACTGTAATAAACACAACCTGTTTGAAAGTACATAACACTTGTGAATGCCATTAATGTCAATTAAGGATATTAACACCCCAGTTCCTCTTTAGGATCCTTGCATAGGGAATTCAGAGGGGGAAGTAAGCACGCAGCTTTGAAGATGTCTAGATCCAAAACCCCGCTCCTGGCCTTACAAAAGTGATATGACTACACTGTAATGATAGCACACAAAGTGAGATTACAGGTTTCCAAGCTAACAATGTTGGGTTTTTTATGGCAAATATCTGTATCAAGATTCAAATGATCATTTCTGGGCAGCTGCAGTCCTACCACGGTTCCTCTTTCGCTCCGTGTTGTACTGGTAGTGAGTAATTACAATGTAAAGGCACAGCATGCAATATTAAAACATTTATTCTATGAAATGTGCATTTAATTTGTGTAAATGCTTTATGCGAGATCATGCTTTCTGAATTTATAAGCAGAGTTTATGAAATAATACATAATGGGAACAAAAGATGCATGTTTGGTTCTAGCGAGTGGCAGTGCTGAGCTTTTCCATCTCTTGCTTTTTAGTTGCGATGTGGGGAAGAGCATGTTTTGATCGAGAGGAACAGGCTTCAAATAACCAAAACCCCATTGTGCTACCAGGGATGTTACTGAGGCCCATCAGTCTGGAAGAGCTGATGGCTCTAGGGATTGGAATGGCTGCCTATATTGTCTCTTATGAAATGAGGAGTAGAAAGCCAGCTGTAACAGCCTCCTGTCTTCCAGCTGCAACTAGCTTCTTGTTTAAGATGGAAACATCAATGGTATTGAGGTCAGACTCATTTGCAGGATTTTTTTGAATGGTTGGGCCAAATGTTATGTATATTGTTAGCAAACTGGTATGGTCATGCTGCAACACAGGTGCTGTTGTCCTGGCCAGTGACTTCCAAAATTATATAAAACTGTAAAATAGATGGGATTCACGCTGGTGTCTGATATCTTTCTGTCAGCACTGAAGAAAGCCGTACCTACAGGAGTAAGATCATGGCTCCATTAGGGGAATGCTAGATTTTTCTTTGAGTTTAATGAGGCCAGGATTGTCACTGTGTGGGTTGAACCTCAGGTAGGTGTTGGTCAAGTTGAGCCTGGGATCCTCTTGAGCGGTTGAACAGTAGGTAGGTTGTGGGGGAGAGGGCTGGCAAGTAAAGAAAAAGAAAATAGGAGGATGTATAACACTTCAAGGTCTTTATCGCTGGCTGAGAAGTTCTCTGCAGTTTCCCCCTTAGCCTTTAGAGGGCGGATCATGTCTAGTAAATAGCAGATTTAGGGACTTGCCTGATTTCTCTTGTGAATTCTGAAAGTTTGGAGATTCTGAATATAGATTTTCTTTAAATGTGTAATTTTAAGTAATTCAGCAATAACTTCTGGTGCTTTAAAGGCTGAATGTTATGTCAACTTCCAGAAGCAAGATGAGCTCAAGTTTTGATTTATCTATGTGTGTTAACAGTCTTTCTAGTTTCAATGCTAGCAGTTGTGATACAGGCAAAATATTACTTATCGATGTGGGGAGAAAAATCTTGGGAACATACTATGGCAGAGAAGATTTCTGTAATATATTGACTAAATTCATTTTTATGTTAAAAAAAGACCACAAAAACCATTTGAGTTTGGAGAGTGGGTTTTAGAGAGTAATACTGTGTGATGAATGTTTAACTCCATTCTTGTAGTCTTGTCTGTAAATCCCCAAGCCTCGTGCCCAGCAGTCTTATCCTTGGTGAACAACTGCTTGGAAAAAAAACTGCTTATCAACAGAATATCCCACAGTGTCAGAGGAATCTGTGTGAAATGAAGGAAGCCAAATTAAATATAAGCTTTTCTGTAAAGTTATTTTCAGTGAAACTTTTCATATAAGGATTAAATACCCCTTATAGTCAGTACGCTTGGAGAAGCAGTAGCTATTTAATTCTCTGATTAATTAAAACCAGAAGTAACAAAGTAATGTTCTGCTTTCTTCTGCTACTACCCTAAAGCTCATGGATCATGGAGAAGATGATTATTCTGAAAAAGCCATTTAGTTCTTAACAAGAAAAGTTAGTCTTTGTGGCTCAGCCATTTTGGCATCTGCTTTGTGGGTTTCTCATCAAAAAAACCCATAGGGGTTATTCCTAAACAGAATGAAAAAATCTTTGTTCCAAGAAGGATTTCTCTGTCTTTTTTTTTTTTATTTCTTTTAAATCTTCTGAAGGTGGGGGTACTGCTGCTGTCTCTGTTCCCCAAGAGATATAAACTAGATAGTAGGTGTTTCTTTAGTTTTTTTTGTTCAGGCTTTAACTGCTGTGATCGTTGCCCTGTCTTGCTGCTTATCTTTCTGGTATGTTGGTACATAGCTCTGGAGTTATCCTTACAACACTGCCTGCTCTGAAGTGGACAGCAGTTTGAGTGAGCGCCTTTAGCTTATCACTGGAAAGACATTTCTCTATCATAGAGAACAGGATAGTAAGGCTCTCAAGACATCTTCTAGTCTAGCAGGTTCTTCCTAGACATGATTGATATTACAGAGCCCGTTTCTCGCATGCAGTCATCAAATATGTTCTTAGGTCTCTAGTGATGGAGTGTTAGGCTGTCCATTGTGGTCCTTTGCTGTCCTTAATGCTCCTGGCCCATCTAACCCAGATCTCATTTTGGTGTGATCCATTGCATTGTCAGGGCATGGAGTTCAGCGCCCATAAGAGTCTTTGAACGTGCCTTTAGGTGCATCTCAGAACAGATGAGTCATTGGTGCTGATGTCTTGGATGACACTACTTTGAGACATTGCCGAGAGCATATTAGTACAGATTCTGTCTCATGGAAGAAGGTTGGAAGAGAAGATCCATGCCCTTGCTTGAATTGGTGGAAGGCTGCCCACAGCTTTGATGCAGTTGAGGACCAGCTGTGGAACCTGTTATCTCAGATTATTGCAAGTACTGTTGAGGATAGTTTCTGACTGCCGATCTGTATGGTGAGTTAGTTCCTAAGGGTAACTGCTGTGCTATCTTCCCAGATCTGTTTTAAAAGACTTACAAGTTGCCTTGCAGAAAAGCTAAAAAAGAGTTTTGTCTGGGACTAACCACTCAAGGCTTTATCCTTGTATTTATATGAGTCTCTGTTTTTTCCAGGATAATCGGGACCATCTAAGAAAGGTGCTTTGAACACTGCCAGTTTCTCAGAATCTTGAAAAAACCCAAACCAGACCAATAAATGGAAACAAAAGCAGAATCTTGACAGGAAACTTATCTCCAAAATGATTGACAAGTCCCAGAGAGAGGGTGTGTGAAACAGCCGTTTGGGAATTCCCACAGAGAACAGAATATAAGGGTTTAATCTGAGGCCAGGCTACGAGGGTTAACACTCTTTTCACTGTTTAACTTTTTGAGGGTCAGTGTGATCAAGGTAAGTAAGTGTGGAGCAGAGACCCAATCCCTGTTTGGTATCATGGCTGCGTGAGCAACCCTTCCTCTGTTGCAATTCTTAATATGTAAAATGGGGATATTAGCCAGTGTGTTCCTTAGTATAGCGATAGCTTTAAATGGCCTGTACCCCCTAGACAGTGAGAAGGAACAATGAGAGTAAAACCATTGAGAAATGTTGGAAACTGCTTATGCAAACTTTTTCATTTGCCTTGCTGTGGTTTATGAGAGTGCGTGAGGGCCCTGTAGTGTGTCAGACCTCGGGCCGTGGTATCTCCAAGCTGAAGCAGCAGTTGAAAACATGCTTTAATTGTTTTTCCAGAATTACCCACAGATCAAACCCTGAAAAGCTTCACAGTCCAACACACCTTCAACCTTTTGTGAGATCTAATCCACGACTTTTTTATCCTAAATTGCCGTAGGTGTGATAGTTGCAACTTCCTTGGGCAAGGTCGGAGGTGTAGGACAACAACTGGAGAGTTGCCCAAGTCGATTTAAAGAGAGGTGAGGGTTGGCGTGCTGTCACTTGCTGTTGGAGCTGCCTGCAGGCTTCGCTTATTGAGATGGGAATATTCCCATGTTGTGGGTGATGGCGCTGGGGGCTGGAGACCTGTTTGAGTCTTTCAGCTGGAGGAGGACATTTCCTTGGTGCTACGTTGGCTGCTTGCTGCAAACTACAGTGCTTTGCAGTGCTTATCATTAACGGAAGCACCAAGCCCAAGCAAGCGTGTATCCTTAAGTCAAAGCCTGAGACTGTCCCTTTACTTCTTCCCTCTCTTCTCCATCTGCATCCACTTTTCTTCTGATGTTGGTCTCTGGGAAAGCAAGCCTTTTTGTCTGGATTTTTCCTTTTTAACAGTTTCAGAAAAAAAAAAAAAGCCACCTATTACCTCTGTCATGCCCTGATCGTCAGAGAGCATGTTGAAACAAACCCTCACTTAGAAAATAATTACTAGTCCCCAGTGCCTGAGAGTGTACTTAAAGCTGAGGCTTGGTCCTGCACGGTTGTGTGCACCTGAGTCATTCTGGGACAGGGAGGGTGAGGGTTGGACCCTCTCACCTGTGACCAGTTTTGGTTGTGATTGCTTTGCTGCTCCCTCTCTTACTTGATGGGATTTGGTTTGGTTGCAATTAGGCTAACGAGAGGTTAAACCAAAGTGTGGGAGTTTCCACTTGTGCTTTGAGTCATAATTAAGTCTCGTCAGGGATAGAGATGCCTCTTCAATGTTATATGAAAAGGCAGCATTAAAAAAAACCCCAACATCAGAGCGTGGTTTATAGTATTGCATATAGCAGGGGATTTCGTATGAAGGCACTCAGCATTTAAAAAGGAATTTTAAATTGTTGGTAAAAGATAATCAAAGAATATGCATCCAGTTGCTTAACAGTGAGCACTAAACTATTTATCTCAACCCGGCTCGCGAAGTGCTTGGAACTGATTAAACAAAGACCCAAGCTGTGGAGTTGTCAGGGCCATGGTCTTTAATGTGTTTGAAATACTTTGTAGAACAGCCGTCCTCCTACTGCTTTTAGTCCACTTATCTAATTTTCAGCTTCTCCACTCTGTGTAAATGTGATACATAAACTTTGTAATCACATAACTGAGCTACTTTTGATGCCTGCCTGCAGATATCTCGTTCTTGAGGCTAGATCACACAGAAGCGTAAATCAACACTTTGCTCAATAAAGGACTTCTTAAAAGATGGCTTTTGGTCTCTTATTGTACAGCTGACCTGGAGGACTTGGTTGCCTAACTCTTTTTATCAATGCTAATGTGATAAACTTCTTTTTACAGGTCCTAGGAAAGGAGAGTCTTGTTTATTCCTTTCTCCAAGTACTGTACTGCAGGACCTTCCCCAAAGAACAGTTGAGGTTTAATAGATTTTTATATAAAATGCTGAATTAACCAAGTTACTCTTTACAATGAACTCTGAGGATATAAATAATGCTGACCTTGTCTTGCGGGTAAAGAAAAGGAGCAGGAGTATAGGAGTGAGGATAAATCACTGGGTGAAGGCAAAAGCAAAGGGAGAATTGCACGTTTCCCGTTGCACACTTGATGCCAAAAACTTATATTTGAGCAAAAGTGATATTTGCGAATGTCAGTATTGTGAACTGGATTTTAGCACTGTGTGGGCTGAGGTGGAAGACTCATTTTTAGGGAAGGGGGAGTGGGAAGTTGAAGCAAAGGCTTTGCAGGGTGTTGGGGAGAGCAAACATGTTGAATGCTGTATTTTAAAGCTTATTTTTCTAATGACCAAGTGTCGAGGAAGAAAAAATGTAGCACGTTCTTGGTCCTCGTTTCCTGTGCTGAGGGTGAACTTTGTCAGACAAACCTCCGACAAATTGTTTTCTCTGATAACCAGTTAACAGTGAGAAAGCAGATAGGCAAAAACTCTTATCATCTTGACAAGCAATGGGCTTTTCGTTAAAACTCAAACCAGAAGCTATGTCAGTGTGTTGAGTTTACACCTTGCAATAATAATCCGTGCTTTTATCTGATCGGAGGAGGATTTTATAACTTTCAAATGGGTCTTTGGCAGGGAGCCAGCCCTACTGTCATTTTTTATTAGCTTTTTTTTTTCCCCTGTAGCCAGTCTGCTTTGTTTTTTTTTTTTGTTATATTGTTTAAGGAATATGTATCCCATTCCTAGGGATACTGGGAAACGATATTTTAAAGTTCTGTGTCTCAGCCCATTAGAGGGATCTATAAAACAATCACAGCAGCAAATGTGCAGTAACTAATCAAAACCACCGAAGCTAACCACAGCAGTACTTCAAGCCCTTTTAAATAATAAAACCTCATTTTTTGCTGTGTCTTATCTACTGTCTCATCAGGAAAGAGCTAATTAGATTCTTCTAAAAAGTAAATACTGTCAGTTCATTGGTGGGTGGAGGTGATGGGAGGTAAGACATGCTCGTTGTCAACATTGGCAAACTGATGCAGAAAACAAGGCGAAGTTATAAAAACCCTATAAAAAGCTATTTGATTTTTAAAGGAGTTTGTTCCACGTGTAGGTGGTATAACAACTTTCCCTTAGGGTGGGTATGGCTTCTGTAGGCAGAGCCTGGAGGAGTCCGTGACCTGCTTTGCTACTCCATGTCATGCCCTGTCTTAGCTATGCAGATGTGGGTTGCAGGTTTGGGGCTGTGTTTGCTTGATCACAAGCAGTCAAGTTACTTTGAAAAATTCAACTGTGAAAAATTCAGCTACTACTTTTCACTAGTGTTTTAAGTCAGTATATGTAATTTCTCATGCAGAATGTTGGGTCTCTGCACTTGGTCACTTGGGCTGGCTCGATTGAGTTGCAATGCGAAGGTAGAATCGCTGCTCCAAAGCTTGCAGGATGGACTGGAAAGTATGGAGGACTTGTATTTAGGACTCTTGTAGAACAGGCTTGAGGGGGAAAAAACCCCAAAGCCATGTCCTGCAAGGTTGAGCACTTAGCAGAGTGGCATACAGGTAACATAAAAAAAGTGGATGGCTGGGGAGAGAAAATGTGTAATAAAGGTGGAAGTCCCCCCCATCCCCCGCTTTGTTCCTTTGATTCTCTGTTCCTCAAGGAACAACAGCAAAAGAAGATTGATTTTTCTGGTTGCATTCCGCCAACAAAACCTACCAACTTCTCAGCTGTGGAGATGAAGGTCCGTAGACTGTCTGATGACCAACCACAGTCCAGTTACAACAGCAAACGTAGGTCACTGACCTAAACCTGAACCTGGAGGTGGAAAGCTGCCTTTGCATCTTATATCAGCCACCCTGGAAGCAGCATTGCTGTCAGGGGGACTGGGATTTCTGCCGTGTCAGAGTGGTGGAGGGTGTTCCTGTGCTGCAAGGAGGCTGCCAGACTGCTGTACTAATCACGTGGGTGAAGAAAGTAGCTGTGCGTGGAGGGAGTTTCAGCTACGTGAACCAAACGCTTTGTGTGTTATTGCCTAATGTAACTTTAGCTACGAACAGACATTTGGTTTCTTACCCCTTTTTTTTAATCGTCACATTAAGCAGAGTCAAGAGATTGATAGTCTTGTATAATAGAGGCAATTTTACAGAATAATACAAAAATGCACTTGCTTTCATGTAAACCACAGCAAAAGGTAAGGGGATTTTTTATTTGATTTTTGTCCCTTGAGGGCTTTTCGCCTCCCCCATGGCCCCAGGTCCCTCTGTTTTCAGAGGGCACGCTGGAGTGTCGCCTGTGCTTTGATGTGGTTTCTAAAGTGTGCCTCTTCATTGGGCTCCCTACAGATGCCTTTATGTGAAACAGAACATTAAAATCCAAATGTGTCTGCTCTGCAGGTCATTTTTCATCCTTTATGTGCAACGTCAAATATATTGCGGAATTGTTCTGCTGCACCCCCAGCCCAGGAAGGTGTGGGTAACGAGATGGGGGTAGGAGCAGGGAGTTCCTTGGCGGTTAAGCCCAGATTTCTCCCTAGTTGCTTCCTCTGGGCCTCTCCCCAGCTCTCTTTCTCTCTCAAGGTGAAACTGAAACCTCAGTGACTTCACCTAAGCCTGCCGAAGTTAAAGAAAATTTGATATTTCTCACTTATAGGTCACTTCAGTCCAGATTGTTTCCTGCCAAGAGTGGGGGTGGGGGAAATGCCCCTCTGTTAGTGGAAAAGCAATTACTATTATTTCTGGCATGTACATTGTGTTGTTCCAGCATAGCACCTAGGTTATGGGCTCTGCTTGTGTTGCACAGACTCCTTGGGCTCCCAGCTGGCTATTGATGGGCTGTGCCCATCGTGCAGCGACGGAGTGGTGGCCGTGCGAGGTCAGGGTTATGTGCTGTGATGTGCACCAGTGTGCTGGAATGGAATAAACATTGACTAGGTTACTCTGGGGGCATTTATCAGTCTTTAAGGTAGAAATGCCTGGAAATTCTCTTCTAATTTAGACTGGCCCCCCCAATTCCAAAAGGTAAAAATTGCTCTTGGTAGAATGTAAAGCTCTTATGCCATTGAGAGTGTCTCTCTGGCCAATTTTGTGGATACCGGGGAGGTGGGANTTCAGGTCAAAAATTTTCTCTTGATAAACTTCAGTTTGCATGTATTTAAAGTATGCAAAATGTGGTGTTTGAATGTGGATGTTGAACTCCTTGGCCTAGAGTGATGGCTTTTTCTAGAAAGACAGACTTTCTTGAATTTAGGGTTTTATCAATACCAGTATTTATGAGGTCTTACCAGTGTTTGATTTGGGTCTTAGCAATATTGGTATCTGGCCAACAGATGTCATGTACTACTGTGTTCCTCTTGTAAGCATAGTTGAAGCTGAAGGATGGCATTAATGCCTCTAGTTTGAAAAGAGGTGGGGCAGCAAGATAATGTGTCTTGTGAGAACATGTCCACAAGGTCCTCTTTTGAGACTAATTCTGTGTTCAGCCTAATGTTACGTGCTTAGGGCTTCAGCAGTGAAGTTCAGAGCTGGCGGCAGCATCCTTCAGCTTGTTAGTCCAGATTTTTCCTCTCCCATGACCACTTTTTCTGCTGTGATGTTGCTACGCCCTGTTTAATGATCCATTTCAGGCACAATGTTTTATCCAAAACTTTGCATTTTCCCATTCTTTGATTTCTTCCCTTTCTAGAGGAAAAATGATTACATAAATTTGAGAGATTTTAGTGAGTACACTGGGCTTGCTTTTGGTGTAATTTACAGTGGATTCAGTGTTATAACTTCATTACGCTTCAGTTGAGTAACTTATGACATAAATGGGTGTATCTGAGAGTGGAATCGGGCCTCGAATCTCTTTGTTGTGTGGGCTTCAGAAGGACCCAATGCTCACTCCCCTTTTTGAAGTCCTAATTCTCTTTATATGATGTTGCAATGTCTTTCTATAGAGTTGTGCCTCTGAAGTTTGAGATTTCTAATGCAAAAAATACCACTTTTCTCCCAGTTGCTTCAAGTATTGACGTTGCTAGCAAAATTTGTCTTCAGCAGTGTTCACACAGACCTTTTCCTGTGGCTTTGTTGCAAAAATCCCTATTGTTGAGACTCATCCCTTAAGAGATCTTTTTAATACGCTTGTTTGGTAGCCCCCTTTCTCAGCCGTTACTTCTCTTGTAGGAGCTCTTGTAGTAAACATCGAGGATACTACTGCTTTCCAACCACTAGAGGTCAAGATTGTGCTATGGCATAGCACAGGGCTGCTCATCGTGTAAGGCTTAGCTCCAGTTCCTGATGCAACCACGTCCAGTGTCAGCTATATGTATTTAATTTTACTATTAATAGCCATTTTCGGCAATTAAGACAAAACCAATTGCATGGTGTGAAGGGCACTTTGTCTTACACAACAGTAGAGCCTGGTGGATTTTGCAAGGGTTGGAATATCTGTGCGGTGCTTGGGTTTTAATATTCTTCAGATCTAGAAACTACACAAGTGATTGGTCTCTGATGGAGTCTTTCTTCCCAAGGAGGAATTTAAAAGGGAGTTGAGCTGAGAGAGGCTACCAAAATAAAACTTGCTTAAAAATTATTTTTGTGTGATATTAGTACTTCTAAGTGCTTAAAAGGAAACAATTTTGAAGGTTTGGACTCTAGATAGAGCTTTCTACTTTCTGCAGTTCAGGTAGAAAAAATAATTAGTTTTTTTTTTATAGGTTCCATTTGTTTTATTTCTTATTTTTTCCTAGCACAGTTGGTTTCAGTGACAACAGTATCTACAATATGGTTTCTAGTATACCTTCTTCCTTCTAAAGCCAGGCTGTCATGTTAGTGTGGGGCAGGGGATGGTCCTTCTTGCTACCTTGTTTGTCTCATGTTGTAGAGGAGCAATAAAATACTCAGAGGCAGGTTTGATTTGGATTGTACTGCTAATTGCTAGAAATAGAGTCTATATTAATAATTGCGATACATAAAACCTCATTCTTTAAAAAAAAAAAAAAAATCCCTGCCATCTAAAATGACACTTTCAGAAAGACATCTGGATGATTTCCATACACCTTTCTTCTTATATATAAAAAAATTATAAAAAAATACGGGAGGGATCCTATAAATCTGTGTGTATGTATCCATAAAAATTTCAGGTTCTCAGAGCGTTTAGTTTTTAGTTACACCAGAGCATAAGCCCACATGTGCAGAACCACTGTATCCATTGGCTTGGCCTTTTTCCCCTTGTTTTGGCCATGATTTGTCACTTGTGCTGAGAACAGTGTCTTGATGTCAGTCCCCCTCCTTGCCCTTCCCCTTCAGTTTGAAGTTCTTGGTTAACTCTCTTGAACAATCGGGGCTAAACCATTTTTCCTGTCAAATATTGTGCTCAGTAACAATGAGGAAACCAAGTTTTTGCAGCAGAGCACACGCGTTGACCTCTGCTGCAAGCAAACTCCAAATACCCAGGAATATGTATCAATAGCAGTACCAGGGAGCTCCACTGAGTCTGTGTGTTTTGCTCCCTGAATCGTGGTGCTTCTCCCAGGGAGTGAATCTTGGTTCAATACCTTTTACAGCTCATTCTGTACATCAGCGGCGTACAATTAAGCTCTCCTGAGGTACCACAAAAATGCTTTCAGGAACCTCTGGGGTCCAGATGTGGAATGTTTTGTGCTGACATGGGTTGAAAAGAGGAACAAATCCAACGGTTAAGTACGTCCTTTAATTTAGCCTGTGACAGTCACCACATGGCCTATGGGCTAATATTTCTGCATCTGTGCTGTAAATAGATCAATATGGCAGTATGATGGGTTTGGCATTTTGATTTGTGAAGAGTCAGAATATTGTTTGTATTGTTGCATAATCCCTGGAATGGTTTTGAAATGAATCTTCTGTTTCTTTGGAATATCTGGGTTAGGAAAAACATAAAACACACGCTTAATGGAACTTCGAAATGTTATTTTGTGTCATTTGTCATATTTCATGACTGATTGCATCTTTTGGCTAAAAAAAAATAAATATCTGAGGATGCTATCGTAAAAGGTGAAATCTGCTTTTTTTTCTAGGCACAGCAGCAAAGAAACCTGGACAATATTGTATCACAGCATCCCAGAATAAGCGGAGGGAAGAAGTCCAAGAAAGAAGTCTGCGCAAGCTCAGATCTGGAGGTAAAAAACACTAGCCCCATGTCTGAGCAAGATTCGGGTATCCTGGATGTTGAAGATGAGGATGAGGATGAAGAGGTAACTGTATAATATCAAATCCAGGCGACTGGACAGTTTGGGGGTGATCAGTAGTGTCTCAAACGGTGTTTGCACCTCTCTGTCTTTCATGTTGCCATGTGGTGTGTCATAAAGATGCAGAATAGGCTGTAGAACATGGGGTGTCTTTCAGTATTGGGTTATTTTGCACTTTTGTCCTTGTTCTCATTAGCAGGCTCAGCAGAGGGGCCAAGTATTGTATAAGAACTGAACAGCCTGTCTTCTGTCCCCTTGCTCAAGGGCTGCACTTCTGTGCTTATTTGGGAAGGCAGTTTGGTATCTATCCTTCATTTAAAAAAAGATAAATTGCTGCATAGTGCACAAGATACTTGGCTTTTTCTGTGGGACATGTGCTTTGGTGGCAGAGACATATTTTGTGTTGAAAAGCATTGCATCGGGACAGAATTTTTTAAATGCAATTTTATTTCCTTGATGTTTTCCCTTCTTTTTGTCTCCCTTTCTGCTGCTGTTTCCTCAGACCGGCAGTCCATTGTTTTTGTTAACCACAAAGCATTACCTCGCTGATAGTGTTAGTTCTTTTTTTCCTCCCTGAGCTAGAGGATAGTGCATAAAATACATCTTGGATTTGTGGTGCGTAAAATGCAACAGAGCTCTGTCCCTTTGTGTTTCAAGAAAGGCAGTTTGGAGATACCTAATCCAAGTGTAGGTCACGAGGTGTTGATCTTTTTGATGTGTTCTTCGCTTCTTGTGATGCGGTCTTGCGTTCGACCTTCTGGCAAGTTTTATCTGCCACGCTGGCTGCTTTTTCTCTTGTTGCTGAAGCCTCTCTCATGTCAAGAGAATATTTTCAGTTACAACCGGTAGCTGAATTGGGCAGTATTTGTTGCCCTGAACTTGACAGTCCATGACCAGCCACAGAAGAGGATTAAGAACAAGTTTCTGAAGTTTAAAATAGTATGGGTTGCTCAAGTGGTTCTGTGCCCATGTTGTGTCTTTCTCCCTGCAGTTCAAGTCTCTCCTTTTCACCTCTGCTGCACTTCCAAAGCAGACCAAGGAGATCACCGCTTACTTCACAGGGCTCAAGCTGTAGGGTGCAACCCAGACCCCTCATGCTGCACTGAAACCATCTGGGTAGGATACTTATTCCTACATCAAAATGGAAATATAACAGAAGTAAAACATAAGAAAAATGAAGGGAAAGGCATGTTTTTTGAAATCAGACATTGTTTTGAATAGATCTATTTTGATATTTCCCTGTTAAATAGAAATCTCATTTTTCAATAGTTCTTTTTCCATCTCACTTCTGTGGAGTGGGTTCTTGCAAAACCAGGCAGCAGTGTGAAACGTGGTTGTACTTGTGGGGCAGGCAAAGTTTGAGTCAATTGGAATTAGAAATTAGAATTGAATTTCAGTTAGAATTGAAAGGAATAAGGAAAAGTATAAGGAAAACATTAAGGAGGGAAGAATTTAAAGACAGTAATTTGTATAGCACAGTAGGGAGAAATCTGTTGATTCCATTCATCAAACTGATATAACTCATCTCGAGGCAGATTCTCGGGGCGTTTAATGCCGGGCTGGTAATAAGTGGAAGAAACTCGCGGTGGGGATGACGGTGCCGCGGACGGATGGGCAGCGGCGGCGGTGGCGGCGGGAGGGGCCGGGGCGGCGGCGGCCGCTGTCCGTGGTGATGAAGCGGGGCGCGGAGGGGCAGCGCCCGCAGGAGCCCCGGGTCACCTCGGGCTGGCTTTTCGGGAGTCCTACTGCAAAGAACCCTCTGCCTCGTTTTCCCAGTATTGTCTTAAGGAGGGGGAAAGCGAAGGAGAGGGTTTTGGTTCCTGATGAGCTTAGCTGTTCTCCATGTTCCTGCCTCCTGGGGGTATTTTCCTTTTTTTTGGAAAGAAAATACTTTGTCTATTACTACAAATGGATCTCTCATCTGGAAATAGAGCCATTAAATTTTTGGGCCCCTCACTACAAGAGAGACATTGAGGCACTGGAGTGTGTCCAAAGTAGGGCAATGAAGTTAGTGAAGGGTCTAGAGAACAAGTCTTATGAGGAGCAGATGAGGGAACTGGGGTTGTTTAGCCTGGAGAAAAGGAGGCTCAGGTGAGACCTTATCACTCTCTACAGCTACCTGAAAGGAGGTTGTAGCGAGGTGGGGATCAGTCTCTTTTTCCCAGGTAGCAAGTGATAGGACAAGAGGAAACAGCCTCAGGTTGCACTAGGGGAGGTTTAGATTGGATGTTAGGAAAAATTTCTTCATCGAAAGGGTTATCAAGCATTGGAACAGGCGGCCCAGGGAAGTGGTTGAATCACCATCCCTGCAGGTTTAACAGATGTGTAGATGTGGCACTTAGGGACATGGTTTAGTGGTGGACTTCGCAGCAGTAGGTAAACAGTTGGGCTCAATGATCTTAAAGGTCTTTTCCAACCTAAATGATTCTATGACTCTAAATCTGAAGGAATGTCATGTGTGCGTCGTGGGTTGACCCTGGCCAGTGGCTAAGCCCCCATCCAGTTGCTCACTCACTACCCCAGCCCCCAGAAGAATTTAGGAGACAATGTGAACGACAGAAGCTAGAAAACTCATGGGCTGAGCTAAAGACAGTTTAATAAGTAAAGGGGGAAAAAAACCCCACCAAGCAATGCAAAGGCAGTCACTCGCCACCTCCCACCAGCAGACTGATGCCCACCCAGTGTCCGAGCAATGGCTGCTTTTGAAACAAACTACACCCCCACCCCTTCCTCAGTTTTATTGCTGAGCATGGCATTACATGATATGGAATATCTATTTGGTCTGTTTGGGTCAGCTGACCCAGTGTTGTCCCCTCTTGCTCAGCCCCAGCCTACTTGCTGGGGGGGTGCAGAGTGAGAAACAGAGAAATATCTTGATGCTGTGTAAGCACTGTTTAGCAATAGCTAAAATATTGATGTGTTATCAACACTGGTTTGGTCACACATCTAAACCACAGTGCCATATAGGCTGCAATGAAGAAAATTAACTCCATCCTAGCCCAAACCAGTACAGGATGTAAAATGTTAATGGGAGGTTCTTTGGTAAAGGTTCTCTACAGGCCAACTGCAAAATTGTTTTTCATGATTGGCAGATGGATTCCTACCTTTTCATCTTCTGGTGTCAGTCTCTCGCCTTATAATTGTCTTGTCTATGCAGGAAAACTATTAATACAGAATTTGAGTCTCCAAAGTTAATCCTCATTGCTTAAAATTGTTAGTATTAAGAGTCCTGAGTCTAAGTGAACTGGATACCATTTCCTGCACAGCCTCAATCTTCTGGAGTTCTGAATAAAGCTTTCTGGGCTTAGAAGGACAGTACTGAAGCAAGTGGGCATGTGTTATTTGCTGTGTTCTGCCTCTCACCAAGATTGCTGAGACTTACACTTCTCAAGAAAATATGGAATACTGCTAACAAGAAAGCCTGGAGAAAGCAAAGGCAGCCCCTTCTAGAATAAAGTCAGTAGACAAGTAAAGTGATCCTGAAGTATCCAAAGACTGCACTGGTAGCTCTTGCTCTTGACCTCTCATAGCTAATAATGCCAACCAGGAACTGCAAGCTTCTGTTTGGAAGACAGCCAGTGACAACTGGTTGAACATGCACCCACTCTACTCAGAATTGAAAACAGAATGGTCCTAGTTATTTCTGATTAGGTTTAGGCAGCAGAGCTCTGGATCTTGGTGCGTAGGCTGGAAAAAGTGGGATAATTCCCCCCCCCCCGGAAGTATCTGAGGCCCTTCAGCAGGCTATGTTATGTCATTCTCCACCTAGGCTGGATGAACTGTTCTAGAGAGCCCTGCAGCAAAACTTACAGGAAAAGTTCTGAAAGGGAAGAAATAGCAGAAGAGTTTTGCTTATACTGTTGCATGTATTCTGGTGTAGATCGTTCTCCCCCTTGGAGTAGAAGAGAGCTCTGCCAGCTACATTCAAGAAGATGAATGAGATGTGGTTCTCTACTCCATTAGTGCTCTCCAGTTTGGAGACGTTATTGTCTCACTTAAGTACAGATGCCTCACTGAGGTGGAAGCTCCCACTATAATCAGAGTGAGGAAGCGGGCACAGCTGTAAAGTGAGCTGGGAGAAGGCTTAAATCCAGATTTTATGAATGCCAAGTTGCAGAAGGAGAATTTGCATTTCACAGTGAGTAGCTCCACAGTCTGTTCAGTTTGTGCCAGCTGTTCCCTTTGTAGTAAAAAGAATCCAGAAAACTACAAAGCTCATCCAGATTCTTCTCATTTTCAGTGACTTTTTTTTTTTTTTGTGATTTTGTTGAATACAGCAGGACAAACTTGCCTGCATTTTGCCTCATTTCTTCTTGTCCCCAAAAAAGACTGGTCAGGTGTCTGAAGTGGTTTGGTTGTATTGAACTCCCTGGTGCTCCTCTGTGGGAGAAGGGGAAATTTTAAGGAAGGACATCACACTTCAGGATAATGGCCACTCAACTGTCTTTGAAGAACAAATGAACAAATTCCAGACAGTTTTCTATTTGGAGAAGGAGTTTGGCACTCAGGACGTCAGCAGGTGTGAGATGTGGCCAAAATTCATCATGCTTCTGGCGTTCTTTCAGGTTGACCTGGCTGTAGGAATAAGCTGTAATTCTCTGAGTGTAATAGATTTCTTCCAAAGTTTTGGGAGCTAGAGCAAGGACCCCAGAGAACTCTCTTCACTTTCCCTGATAAATGGTTTTGTTAGGTGCCATCAGCCCCCACGTTTTGCTTCCACTAGTAAATATGCAAAAAACCATCTTGGACACTGAGAGAAACTGCTCTATTTCCAGACAAAGCTGTCTGCTTGTTGTCTATAACGTGAGCCAGAGTGAGATCAGTTAGTCTGCAGGACCATCTGGCCACTTCCAATATCACAGTATCCTGAGCATCCCCTTGACTGTGCAAAGGCGTTCAGTTTTTTTCCCTAAGGTTAAGCCATGGGACACCAGGGCAGTCAAAGGACACCAAGACCACACAAGATGTAGCAAATCTGCAGCACAGTTTGTTTCATATCTCCATACACCATGGGATAAAGTGCTTCCTGGCTGTTGGTACCCAAAGAGATTAGATGTGATTTGGTGAATCATAGAATAGTTTGGGTTGGAAGGGTCCTTTAACGGTCATCTTATCCACCCCCCCCTCCCATGGGCAGGGATATCTTCAACTACATCAGGTTGCTCAGTGCCCCATCCAACCTGACCTTGGATGTTTCTAGGGATGGGGCATCTACCACGTCTCTGGGCAATCTGTTCTGATGTTTCACCATCCTCATCATAAAAAAGTTTTTCTTATATCTAGTCTGAATCTCTCCTCTTTCAATTTAAAACCATTATCCCTTGTGCTGTCGCTACAGGCCCTGCTAAAAAGTCTGTCTCCACCTTTCTTATAAACCCTATTTAAGTATTGAAAGGCCGCAATAAGGTCTCCCTAGAGCTTTCTCTTCTCAAGGCTGAACAACCCTAATTCTCTCAGCCATTCCTCATAGCAGAGGTGTTCCAGCCCTTGGACCATTTCCGTGGTCTCCTGGACCTGCTCCAACAGGTCCATGTCTTTCTTGTACTGAGGATTCCAGAGCTGGGTGCAGTACAGAACCAATGCTACTCTGAGCAGTAGAGTTTTACTCCCTGAGGTGAATGGATGCTTTCTGCAATGTGTGTGTCATGTGAAGAGACCCAGTCTGCTCAATGTCCTCTGTTGGACTCGAGCCTTTAGGGATGCAGTGTTGTGTGTGCTCATGTTTCTCTGCACCAGCACATCCATGTATGTCAGTCAATGGGGCCATGAGGTCGTTCATAAAACACCTCTCATGAATTCCTGGCGTTAAAGTCTGAAGGTTTTTTCCCGTTACTCAAGGAGGAGCAAATGTATATGTCCTTGTGTCATGTCTTTATGTCAAAAACTAACAAGGAACAGAGATTCAAGCCATTGTATTGCAAATTTGTCTGAAGCCAGATCAGAGCGTCCCTTAACTCTGGGCCAGCCTTATGTTTGTGGCAGCTACAGCTGAATATTTCCATTGAAAACTTGGCTTCCGTGGGTTAAATTTGCTACAGGTAGTGTTTAACCCATCTGAAAATGTTCTTGCAAGAAGAGAGGGTTTGGCTGTTTACAGAGACTGACAGGTCTGCCTCTGCTTCCAGCACCAGGAGCATGCCAGATGCAGGGTTTGGGAATGAGGTTTGTAAAGCTGATCTTTCATGGACTGGGAAAATTTTGGACAAGATGAATAAATTCTTTGTTCTGCAAATCAAAAGAAAAAAAAGATTAGGCTGAAGGGGGGATGTCAGGGGAGTAATCAGTCCTGTTGTTGAGGCGGTTCTAGTTCTCATTTCATGGTCAAGTTTCAAAAATCAAAGATTTATTTATTTTTTTGAACACTGGTAGCGCAGCTTTTGCTAAGAAAATCAAGTCACTGCTAAAGGGGATGTGCTAAGCCTGAATTTTTAGATATGTCTAAATATCAGATAAATGTCTAAATATGTAAATATTATATATGCTTAAATCATGCAACGTGTTAAACTAGCCACAGAGATAATTTAATATATTCTGTATCTTCAGAGACCTATATTGGTTAGTCTGGAAAGATTTCAAACAATAGGATTATATGGCTGTATGTGGAAGAGGTGGTCTGTTCTTTTCCTTAAAATATATTGTAGGTTTATACCCTGCCTAAAATCCTAGCACAGGTTTTGGGTGCATGTCTTGCTGTTTACAGAAGCTTTCTTGTGGTCCAGGACTTGCGCTTCCACGTCTGATAGCGTTCTACCTAGATGAGCAATTTTAAAGCTGTTAATGTCCCAGAGATGTTAATTCTGCAGAATAGTCCAGTATATTTTTTTTGCGAATGTGTGTGTGGGCTTAAAAGTTTTTGCAGAAGATCAGAGACTGTGAAAATGTTGCAGTCTGCTTTGAAAGAATTTCTCTGGGGGAGTAAACTCTGGTTTTGGCAATATTCTGATTTCACAAATCTTTATCAGAAATATTTCTCTATGGACCATATTCAACTAGTGTCCCATATCCAAGACGAGCAAACCCGTTTGATCCTGAATTCAAATTCATAGGAAAACATCGCCTGCTTTGATGGAGTTGTGAAGGGATGACAGATTTCTCCTCCCTTAGAAAAACACAGGGTGGACTTGGGTCCATCCAGTCCAGCTTCCCCACGCTGATGGTGGTCGTCAGAGGATGTCTGGGTTGAGCGAGTACCGATACTTCCCTGTCTGCTTTAGTGATCTCCAGCAGTTTTGCAATTGGGGATTTCTGAGCCAGAAGCGTTTTACTGTTTTACCAACTGGAGACCAATTACACTCTATGCTGGAGGAATACAGCAAGGCAAAATCTGTATCCACAAACTAGCTGAAGTCTGTATTTGGGAGCTATTTAGGGAGCATTAGAAGGCCCAGGAGACTGCAAATGGAAGATATATGACCAGGAAGACATGATAAAATTGGCATTAACACAATAAAACTGCTGCCTAGTGTTTGCAGTTGTCAAATATAGTCTTATAAAAGGTAAGAGATGTTAGTGAGACTGGTGAGCCGTGCTTCACAGCTACTTGCCCTCAGTTCAGCTGGGGCATGTTGAACAGCCAGGTTCAATGTAGAAAGGGTCACACAAGCAGTGCCACTCACTCAGAAACCTTCCTTCTTCCTGGTGAGCCAACCTTCCCTATCTGTAAGAGCTGCTCAAATGGCATGATGGAGTGCTTGGTGCAAGACGGGGGAGGGAAAGCCCAGTGAGAAGGATGAGCAGGCTCGTGCCATACCCCAGTACAAAACTCTTCATTGCCTTGTTCCTGCTGAGCTGGCTGTTTCCCCTCCCTGCACCACCAGGTTGAGACTGTCAAGTTTTGGGAGGTCTTGGAGCAATGCTGGTGAAGCGGGATGGAATGTTTCCATACCGTGTGTTGCTGCTCTGTTCATCTCCATAGCTTCTTTCATTGTTTCAGCTCTTAGCAAGAGCCTATGTAGTGTTAAGTACTGAGTTTCTTTGCACTAAGGAGGTTCTTTAACATCTCCAGTTCCACATTACACAGGAGGCTATTTAACAAAATCCCCTATTTTTCCTTTCCAGCCCATAACTTTTGCACTCCCCTGCTTAAAGCCATTGCTTTAGAAGAGGAGGACCACTCGCCCTAGCTACTTTGGGCAGCTTTGCTTAAGGCTTGCATACCCTCATCCAGTTGGAAACTTCTCTCTTCTTCATCCTACCTACTTTTTAGCATAATTAAAAATATATAAAATAAACATGTTTCCCAGGCCTGTCCATTGGTCCCTTTCATCTTTCTCCCCTTTTTTCCACCACATGTCAACAGAACACTCCCCTCCTCTCTGAATTTTGGGGGAGAAGGAGGGTTGCCTTAGCTTTATGCCTTGGCCAACAAGCTTAATACTGTGTTGGCTTGAACATATCCAAAGGACACAAGCTTCTTGTATGCAAATTTCTTCTCTGATCTTTCCTCTCTCCCTCCCTCCCTCTGTCCCACCCTTCAAAAATGTGCTTCCTTGTCCCTGTGCAAGACTCACTGTGTTGTTGAAAGGTGGTGGAGTCTGTGTGGCGTGTGTTTGTTAAGGAAGGAAAAAAAAAAAAAAAAAAAAATTTGTACTTTTAAAGAAAACAAACTAGAAATCTAGAGAATAAGTTGGGTTCCCCCCCCCAGTTGTGTAAGTACCAGAACGGCTTGTGCCAGGAGGTTTGAACTGGTATTTAAGCCTACAGTTAAATTAACTCTCTCTGGGGCTGCCTAACAGAGGGCCAAATACTGCAATGTGATTTCCTAGGGGAGTGTAAATGGAGTGAAAGCAGTATTAAATGAATTTTTCCTACTTCGAGACTCTTTAAAAAATGTAAATATAGTCAGATATAGGTAGATAGCAATAATCAGTCTAATTGTTACATACCTGAAATCTTGGTGTCGCTCTGTTGAACCCACATGCGTTGGAGTTACACTTACCTGTACGTGCTATTTTAGAGTTGCACTTACCTATATGTTTTCTGCATATTTCACACTGACCTCCTGCTGCCTTTTAGGTGCCTGGGGCCCAGGACCTAGTGGACTTCTCACCGGTGTACCGATGCCTACACATATACTCTGTCCTGGTAAGTAACCCTGTCCTGCCTATGACTGGTGCTGACACTGGACTGTGGTTTAAAGATGACGACGGGGTGCTGCTCCTTCTGCTGATGCTGTTGGAAAGAGGTGGTTGCAAAATGTTAATGTTCACCTAGCTAGGAAGTGCGGTGCCTGAAGTAGAAAGTAGGCCAGTGATGATGTATTTGGGTAAAAGCCGCACAGTTACCTCATGTAGGCCACAGAAATATAAAGGGGTATTTTCTCCAACTACTGCAGACCCTGGGTTTATAATATACATGTTTCTTGGTCATACAGTTTTCCTCCAAGAATTCTTCTTTAACCACAGTGGCTTCATTATTCAGTGCAAATGGAGGAGTTGCGGGTGGGGATAGACAAATTGGTTTTAAATGTATTGTTTGCTGCACTTAGGAGAACTTTGCCACTCTTCAAACATTGTTTGACAGGAGCAGGTTTGCTGCCATCCCACCAAATCCACCATTTGACTGTGTTGCTCCCAATTTCCCAATGGTTACTCTTTGCATGCACTGAAAAATATGTCCAAACTGAAACTGTTCTGTGTTGGTGTTTGGTTATTGGCTAAAAAGTGTTACTCTGAACCACGTCATGTTCTTGAGTACTTTTCAAGAGAGCTCCCATCTCTGCACATGTAGGCTGCTAGATGAGCTGTGTTTTCTCCTAGATGTTATGAGTACGTAAGGTATTGATTTTTTAACTTATTTATTTATAACGAGGGCAGATAAGATGCCCTTTGTAGCTTACCTTTCAACTTTTAATTTCTAAGATGCCTCCAGCAGTGTACGAGCCTTGAGTCTGCAGACCCAAAGAACCTGATAGTTGCATGCATCCATTCATTAATGTCCTTTGGAGAGATGGAGCTTTCAGAGGGCTCTTCTCCTGTGGTTGAGCAATCTGAAGCCCAGGCAGCAGATGAAAGGAGCACTCTGTTCGCAGCTTTCCTCCCTTTCCATGGCAGGGCCAGGCTTGTGAGAGAATTGTTTTTAAGGCACTTCTAAAGCCAGTTTCTCCAGCAATACGTACAAATGAATTTGTGAAAGGAAAAGAATTGTCATAAAAAACCATTTTATATAAAATCTTTTTGTGCCCTCATCTGTTAATAATTATGTAATTTGGCTACATTGCCATGATATTTTATTGGAATGAAAAAGTTAACCTACCCAAAATGTGTTACTCTGTTTATCTTGGACAAAAACCTCCTCCTCAAACCTGGCGCTGGGAGCCTGGTTCAGGGAGTGTGCTAATTGAAGATTACAACTGGTCTGAAATGCTTTGTGGATTTCAAAGTGTCATTTTATTTGGAGAAACTTCAGTGAAGAATATGTATAATGAAAACAGGATTAAGAATCCTATTTGTGTAGCTTACGTACATTTGTTTAATGCAAGGGTATTTATTTAATTGTGTATTTATACGTAAAGCTGTTATGAAAAGGATGAAGAGCTTTGACTGGTGGATATAACACTTTTGCACATTTGAAATGGTCTCATTTCTACGTTTGGGGCTTTGTTGTTGTCTTGTTGCTTTACTTTTTAATCTGAAATAGCAATTGGTCATCCAAAGCGTGTTAGGGGATTGCTGCTCCTAGAAGACAGGTTTCATGGCCAGCACCCTGTGGTGGATCTGGATGGGGTTGTCTTCTGCTGAAGGTGGGAATAGTGCAATGGACTCGGTGATGGTGAAGTTAGACCTGGTGCAGGGGTTTCATGCCAGTGGGTTAGCATCCTCTGTCCCCATCCTGAGCCGAGATCATTCAATCCTCCTCTATTTCAGCCAAAAGCCCTAGTAATGAGAAAAAAGATCAGAACTCTAAAGAAAGTGTGTTGGTGAGACAGGAACAGGAGAAAAAAGGTAACCAATGGTAGGAAAGGCTCCTGAAAAGAAAACTGCCCTCTTCCTGACCTGTGATTGAATCCTGCCCTAGCTTTCTAGGCCCAACTTGGGTTGAACAATGTCAGAGATCCAGCAAGCATCGAGGGAAATGGCCACATCAGTGTCAGACGGAAGGATCATAATGTAATAGTTACCAAAAAATCCTAATATTTGTCATTTACAATAGTGTTATCTAAATGCTTGGCCTGCAGTTAAAAAGGCCCACGTTGAATAAACATTGAGATATTTATTATTTTTAGTGAAATCGACCTTCCAGTCACCTCGGTTTTATGGCTGTGCTGCTTATAAATTCCCAAAGGATTATTTGAAAAATCCTACTCATATCTGCCAGCCTTATCAGCAGGGCAGAAGTTCACATATTGTAACAGGAGGTCAGCCTTCGGTCATGGTCTTACAGAGGGGGCCAGGCACCTGTAAATCCTTCCTTCAGCAACCAAGGCGAAGTACAATATCAAACAGGCAAGGAGACTTTTCCAGGAAATGCTGAACTTTCTCAGGAAGGGCAGAGGAGGGGGAAAGAAAGTGAAGGAAGGTCAGGCGGGGGTTAATTGAGATTTGGACCTTGGCGTGGTGGCAGCTCCGGGGAGGACAGGCTCTGGTGGGATGCTTTATGGGACTATTCATCGGAGATTCCTTTTCTTGTGAGAAACGGGCTGGCTGAGGGTGTCTTGAGGAAGAAATGGGCGTAGGGGAGGCTTTGAATATCTGCAGATATCGAACAAAACATCACAAGAGCGTATTTGTGTATTATACATGGTGTTGTGCACATGGATAGCCCTTCTTTGCTCAACTAACCCTTTGATTTCATGATTTGCATTTACATCCCTAAACGGTGCCTACAGCAGCAAGTCCTTACCCTGCCTGTGGTTTCTGCATGCAGCAAATATACTCTGAATTGCACAAAAAAAAGCTTTTCAGATGACAGGTTTGGTTTCAAACCTGTGAATCAGTAACCACTGAACAACCTCAGTGTCTTGGTGGGAATCCTGGTAATGTTAAATAAATGTATGCTCTCCTTTTCCTAGGAAAATTAAAAAAACGACTAGCTGGAACCATGGATATGGTGGTTCTTCAGATCCCAGGAGCATCATATAAGAGGTTAATGGGGGCTGCTGGCAGCAGAGCCAGGACGTGTGAGTCTTGGGGCCGGTCCTGATCTTCTTGGTCAGTTGGCCAAAGTCCACGTCTAGTTTTAGCTCATCTTAAACACTAAACCCCACTTAGTTTCTGTTCAGCAGCAATGTGCTATTTAAGGACATTCATCTGCAGTGTGGTTAGGCTGTGAGGCTGTTGGTATCAGGTATATCTTTTCCTTGAGTTAATGGAGAAGTTTGTTGAAAATGGTAATATTATTATATAAAGAAGAAACAAGAATATTTCAGTGAAGTGATTTTGCCATTGACGTTTTTATCTTTTATGTTGTCTTTGACCAAAGTCTATGTAATGCTCAAGTTGCTTTGATCGATATCCAAAATAAATTAGGAAAGGTGAGGTTTGGGCCAGATGGTTTATCTGCTGGAGCATCTGAACAGCTGTTGGGTGCCTTGTATTTCAAGGCCAAGACATGGAATTGCTTTGCTTTACATAACATAAAATGAAAAGCAGTTTTTGTTTCATGTTTCCTGTAAGCTGTAGGAAGGCAGAAAGCAAAGAGTGAACGAAAAGCAGAAAGGAATTAAAAAAAAAAAAAAAAAGCCAAAAAAAAGTCAGAGTGGTTTGCACAGAGGGTGCTCCCAAGAAGTTGTCTCAAAGGCAGCTGACGATGATTTAAGTCGCTTAAGCTCCTGCTTCAGCCAGTGCTGTTGCCTGTTAGTACTCATTTAGGGTTTGCCTTAGCTAGGTGGGTTTTTTTAGCTTTATGCTAATTGGTTACCAATTACTTTGAGGTTCTTAACATGTTCATGAAGACACTGGTATTGACACTCCCAGCTCTTTGATCCGAGCTACAAAGGGGTCATTTTAGGGTAAAGAACAAGTGTCCAAAAAAACAAAAAAAAAGAAAAAGAGCAGATTCTGATGTAAGTACAGGTCTAAAACTGTAGCTGCCTCCTAGCTGGTGAAGTATTTCTGGAGAATCCCAGAGCTGGATAATTTAGATAAATAGCAGTTGACAGGTATTTACTATAAATTTGTCGTATCTCACCACTGACATTTTTATCTGCTGTATTGCTTCTACCCCAAGTCTCTCTAACCCTAAAAGTGCTTTGATGCACAAAATACATTAGGAAAGGTAAAAATAAAAAGTAAAACAAATACTAACCCCTGTACGCATTCTTAAAAGAAGTCAATGTAGAAATGTCTTTAAATTCCTATATTAAAATGCACGCACTGTGCATAGACTGTATCCACTTGGTACATTTTTGCTTGCCTATTTTAGTGGAGAATATAATATTTTATATTTCTTAGCTGCGCAGAGCTAGCATGGCCTTCGGAGCAGAAAGAAGGGTTTACTTTTGCTTATCGCTAAAATTGCTATGTTTTGATTGCAGAGGCTGTGCAGGGATTCATCAGCTCAGGGACTCAAGGTGAACTGTTCGGCTGAGGATGGGAAATACTACTTTGTATCTCCAAGTCAAGCAGATTTCATTTGAAGTGGGAGATGCTGCAAATCCGGCAGCGGATCATTAGTCTCCTCCCAGGCCTCCACTTAAATAATTTTATTTTTTTTAATTTCTCTTAGAAGTGTGCTAACGATTGTGCAGCCTCTGTTAATCCTCCTTTTTCTGCCTCTGTGGTCTATTAAATTGGTAGGCTGGTTGCTCATCTGTTTGCCCATGGTGGCTGTGACGCAGCTGGTTGTTCCTGCCCCCTCCCCACCTCTCCAGGGAGGCTCCAGCATCCCCACCAAAATGTTTGTTCTTTGGTAACGGGGCAAAACAATTGAAGTTTTTCTTTCAAGGGATGAAAAAGCCTCTTATAAGAACCACAATTCAAATAATAAGAGCTACCCAACCCTCTCTTTCATAAGAAAAGGTCTCTTTTTTCTCTTTGTAATACTAGTTGTTTCTTTTTATTTGATACTGAAACACAAACTGTACCATGGAAAGTCTGTGGTTTACTTCTATTTTTGAGATCAGGGTTGTAAAGTTTTCCCTTGGTGTCATTGGGAACTTTAAAACCTTTTTTTTTTTT
>VZSZ01005498.1:196355-313811 GCA_013398815.1 Ibidorhyncha struthersii
TTTTTGGAGGGGGTGTGGGGGGGCAGTGGAAAAAATTTCCTTCTCAAAGTCTCTGGTAACTCCTTGTTCATCTCAGACACTTTGCAGATTGTCCCATCGTTGTGTCCTGGCATATCTCACTGTCTGCTGACTTGGCTGACCCACTGGTGCCTGGTGGAGTTAGATAGCTATAAACACAGCACTGAGATCATAGGGAAAGGCTGAGGGTGAGACACTTTGTGCACTGGATTGATAAGGACACAGGAAAAGCCATTAGAGTGAACTGGTGTCAGTGACCTGTGATAACCATTCTGTACTACGTGCTAATGGACCCTGAGTAGTATGTCTGTCTGTAGTGGCAATAGATTTAACTTTTGTAATTGTCATATTGCTCTTTTAACCCTGTGACCTTATTACCCATGAGAAAACCACTTGGCTTCGATCAAAGAAGCAGCAGAGAAATCAGTGTTCATTCTAAGCTGGCTAGATATGATCACAAGCAGCCTTGATTCTTAAAATATTCAGCTTGGAAAACAGACATGCTAGGAGGGAGAAAAAAAAAAGGGTGGTTTACTACAACAGCCCGGATGCAGACTTCTTGTCACCTGAGGTTAGGAACAGCAGCCGTGCTTTCCCAGGGCTTTGCAAAACTCTGCAGCATCGCTTACTCACTGAAAAGGTACCGATATTTTACATTTAATGCTGATTTCATCCTGATTCGCTCAATCCCATTCCACTCTTAGTGGCTAGAATAACCGACTGGCTCTATTAGTCCTGACTATGGAAAATATATTGCATCTGTTCAGTATTTCATCGAATCATTCAGGATGGATGGGACCTCAGGAGGTCTCTGGTCTAACTTCTTGCCCAAAGTGGGGGCAGCTCAGAGATCAGACCAGGTTACTCAGGACTTTATCCAGTCTGGTCTTAAAAACCCCCGAGGACCAAGACTGCAAAACCTCTCAGTGCAACTTACTCCGTTGCATGACCTCCTTTTAGCTATTGAAGGTGGCTGCTAGGTCCCCCTAAAGCAGTCACTTCTCCAGAATGAACAAACTCTCTTAAACTCCCCCTGTGGGGCAAGTAAGTGCTCCAGCCCCAACTATCTTGGTGGCCTCCAGTGAACTTGCTCCGTTTTATCGGTGTCTTTCCTGTATTTGGGAGGCCCAAAACTGGATGCAGGGTATAGATATAGTCTTAACGAGTGCTGTGTAGAGGGGGATAATCGCTTCCCTCAATCTACTGGCTTTGTTCCTGTTAATACAGCCCAGGAGGCTGTTGGCCGCCTCTGCTCCCAGGGCAGACAGCTGGCCCATGTTCAGCACGCTGTCTGCCAAGGTTCTTGGTCCTTATCCACAAAGCCGCTCCCCAGGCAGTCAGTCCCCAGTCTGTGTTGCTGCAATAGGTTCTTCCTTCCCAGGTGCACAACTTGGCATTTCTCCTTACTTATTTTCATCAGGTTCCTGTCAGCCCATTCCTTCAGGATGTCAAGACCCTTGGGATGGTGGCCCGGCTGTCAAGTGTATTGACTTTTCCCTAGTTTGGTGTCATCTGCGAAGCACATGAGTGTGTTCTGTTGCCTCTTCCAAGTTACTGATAAAGATGCTAAGCAGGACAGGTCCCAGGACAGACCCTGCTGCGGTGCTTTACTTGTTACCAGCTCCCATGTTGGGTGCAACTCATTAATTACAAGCCTCTGAACGTGACCACCCAACTAATTATTTACTCATCCAGACTGTGACATCTAAACTTGGATACAGGAATATTGTGGAATAGCATGTCAAAGGTCTCACTAAAGTCAATGCCTGCTGCTTTCCCCTCATCCATAAATCCTGTCATGCTATCGTAGAAGGAAACCAGATTGTCAGCATAACTTCTGCCTGTTAAATTCATGCTGGTTGTCCCCAGTCCCCTTCTCCATATTCCTGAAAATGTGTCCTAGGAGGACTCAGCTCATGAGTTCCCCAGGGACTGAAGCAAGGCTGAGTATGCTGTAGTTCTCCAAATCATCTTTTCAGCTTTTATTGCAACATTTACCTTTTTCCACTTGTTGGAAGCATTTCTTTTTTTATGGTATTTTAACTACTGTGGGGTCTTTGGTTCTAGGGAGCTCTAAGATCAGGACTGGTTTGTTATGAGATGTTCACCCTGAGTGGTGCAGAATACAGGCCAGCTGGAGGACCGTAAAGACCAACATCATTATTTGTATTGTGTAAGTGTGGGAAGGCTCTTCCTAAGATTTGCTCCATTTCCGGGTATTGGGGCTCAGAAGGGTCCCGGGAATGTTTGGAAAATGATTCAGCTATCCTGGAGAACTTTGTGGAGGTGTCCAGGAGCTGTGATATGTCAAAAATAGCAAGTGATGGAGACAGAAGTGCACTGATTTGCAAAGAATTTCCCTGAAGAGCTTTGCAACCTGTTGTAGGTGACCCTGCTCTGGCAGGGGAGTTGGACTAGATGATCTCCAGAGGTCCCTTCCAACCCTGACTATTCTGTGATTCTGTGAGTTTTCTAAGGTAAAACTCAGTTTAACAGAAAGGGAAAATCTCTAACAAGCATTCCCATTACATCTTTTCTAATCCTTTGGTTATAGGGTCATAATAGTTTAGACTGGAAGAGGCACATGGAAGACTTTGGACCGACCCTCCTCTCAGGGCTAAATTTGAAGTTATATCAGGGATCTCAGAGCCACATCCAGTTGAGTTTTGAGGATCTCCAGGGATGGAGACTGGCCAGCCTCTCTGTATCCCTGTCCCAGTGTTTGACTACCCTTACTGTATTTTTTCTTTCCTGTTAAATTAATTTGAACTTATCTTTTTGCATTTTGTCTCTTGTCTCTCCTTTTGCTGTGCATTTCCAAGAGGAGCCTGGCTCCATCTGCGCTGTAATCTGGTATTAGATTGACTTCCTCACCCTTCTCCTTCCTCACTTTTCCTCATGTGTTGTGTGATTCAGCTCCCTCAATTGCCTTGGTGGCCACTCCTGGCCTTGCTTCAATGTGTAGTACACCAGTATCTCTACAGCTGCTCTTTTGCATCAGACTTTTAAAGCCATTTTTATTGCAGCTGGATCACAGATGGCACTGTTCCACTGTGCTGATGCTGATATTCAATATTTAGAACTTATTTTTGCTCCTAAAAATAAGTAAATGGCACCCTTGGTACCAGTTCATAGTGACACGTGAAAGATATTGCAATATAACACTAGACCCAAATTTGACCCTGTGAATCAGATCCACTTTTTCTTGACTATCCCCAAATTTGGGGGTAGAGCAGAGTCCCAGGAACCCCTCTTAGAAGTGAAGACTCTTGCCTGCGGGCTGCCCTTTTGTGTCATTGCCTCCAGACTCTGTGTGTGGAAATCACTGAAAAGCAAAAGTAATGAGGTGTACGTGGAAGCAATGTTGTGAGATATACTGGGCCCATCTTACCTTGTGCTGTTAAGTATTTTAGTCACCCTGGGCTTGAACCTGGATCTCAGTAAAGTATGTGTAAGAAGTAGACTGTCTAAGACTGCTGGAAAAGAGACATTAGGAAGATCCTTCTGCATGAGGACTGCTGAGCTATTCGTGTTAGTGAAGCTGTGTATTTTATGCATAAATTAACCACAGGGGAATTATCATGTGCTGACCAGAAACTTCGTATTTTATTTTCTTCTTTTAAAGAGAAGAGTGTGTTTGTGGGGGAGGAGGTGGCTGTAAAATAATAAGCCACCATGTTTTATGCATCTCAGAAAATGGCTTGGTGCACAGCTGTGGTTGCTGTTTTCCTGCTATGTATGTTGTTTCTCATCTTAAAGGCCTATATGCAGTGTATCTGGGAAATGATTGCCATCCTGTTTTTCAATAAAACCCTTTTTTTATGAAGGGTCTTAGGTTGGCTGGACATTAACTCTCAATCTGTTTACAAATATTTGTGCAGGAAAGGGTGAGCAATGTTCAGGACGGGCTTATGACGCATATACCCCCTATTTCAGTCCTTTGTTCAGGAAAATGTGGAAACAAGGCAGTTGTACAATGAACAAATGCTGCCTTCGCATTCCAGGAGCGTGGCGCGGGAACTGCTTGCTGCAGGGCAGCCGTGGTCTTGCAGTGGGAAGATGAGAAGCACACAGACCACCATCCCAACACAAAAAAAAGTTGCTTCAGCTCGGAGATCAACGTGCAGCTTGGGTCGTGTTTTATGAAGGGTGGTGGAAAAGCTCCGATCCAGGGGGTTGATAATTGCTGTGTACAAAAGCAGGGATATGTGCAACATGTTCAGAAGGTGAGCATTGCCCTCAGAGAGGTTTTCCTTGGCTCTGCTCTCCTGAATCCCTCAGAATGAGAGGTTTGGCTCCTGAGAAAGGTGTCCCATCTCTTTTATCATTTGAAGCTGGTACCTGGAGGTCTTGGGTGACTTATGATCTTCTAGTTTCTCCACTTTGCAGAGACTTAGTCATCTACTCACAGTCACTGAGCAACCCACAAGAGCTGTTATGAGAGCAGGGATTTGTCTTTTGCCCTTAAATCTCTCTGGGATTTACTACCTCCAGCTTGTCTTGCCCCAGCTATGGTTGTTGTACAGTGTTGAAATGCCTTGGAATCCTTCAGGATGAAAGATTGTAAGGAATAACACAGTCTAAAATGTTGTGCCTGTTGCTTTTAGTAATTGTTTCAAATATTAATGAAAAGATATGCACAGAACTAGATAGCAAACTCTTTACTGTAGCCTCATGATATTTTTATGTATAGACCCTATAACTAAATGGGTACACATTCACTCATATGGATGGCTCCATGTATATACGTTATTGCCCTCTACGGAAGCTACTGTTGTGTCCATTTTCACAGCATTACGGGCAGGTTGGAGGGGACCTCTGGATATTGCCTTGACCAGCTCCTTGCACAAGCAAGGTCAGCTAGACTGGGGTTGCTCAGGACTGTGTCCAGTTGGGATGGAAACTCCACAGCTCCTCTGGGCAAAATGTTTCAGTGTTTGGTCACCCTCACAGTAAAAATGTTTGGGGTTTTTTGTGCTTTTTTTTTTTCCTATGTTCAATGGAAATTCTTCTGTTAAAGTTTGTCCTGTCACAGGGCACCACTGAGAAGAGTCTGGCTCTGCCTTCTTTACTTCCCTCATTAGGTGCTTTGCTTGTACAGTTTGCGAAGGTCCCTCTGAGACTTCTCTTCTCGAGGCTGAGCGGTCCCAGGTCTCTTCCTGTATGTCACATGCTCCCAACCCTGGAGATCTTTGTGGCCCCTCACTAGGCTTGCTCCAGTTTTGTCTGTCTGTCTTGTGCCGGTGAGTCCAGACCTGGACCCAGATGTGTCTCACCAGTACTGAGTAGAGGGGAAGCATCACCTCCCTTGACCTGCTGGCAGTGCTCTGCCAAACACAGCCAAGGAGTCTGTTTGGCCTCCTTTGCTGCAAGGGCACAATGCTGGCTCATGGTCAACTTGGTGTCCACCAAGACCCCCAGGTCCTTTCCTGCCAAGCAGCTTCCCAGCTGGTCACCCCCAGTGTTTACTGGTGCCTGGGGCTATTCCTCTGCAGGGGCAGGACTTGGCATTCATTGAACTTCATGAGGTTCCTGTTGGGCCATTTCTCCAGCCTGCCAGGTCCCTCTGAATGGCAGCACACCCCTCTGGTTTGTCAGTTGCTCGTTCCAGTTTTGTCATCTGCATTGTCAGGGAGTAGAGGAATCAAAGGCAGATTTCACCTGACAGAGCTCCATGGGTGATGGGTAGGAGGAAGGAGAACTGTTGTTCTGCTCAAATGCTGGTGCTTGTGCTTACATCTCTGTTTGTGTAACACAGCTGTTTCACTGCCTGGTCATTTTGGCTTCTTGACTTAACCATGTTCTATAAACCTGTAATTATTACATACATGTTGGTTTAGCTGGGCAGAGTTGACAGCTGGTCAAACCAGGGGTCATGCTGGTCCACTTCTGGTGGGGAGTAGACTGTACAACATCCTGTGTGCCTGTTTGAATTTGGTTTGTATGGACCATTGCCTTAAAAAGGAGGAAAAAACTAGTTGTCAAACATGGAAATGGGCTGCTAGGACGTTACTTCTACCCCAGTACAAAGGGTGTAGCTAATACTGGATGTGCTGCTCCTCGGTGGTGCTTGGAATAGGTCTGTTTATTAGTTTAGCTTGTTTTTATTTCTCTGTGCTCCCTGACCGTTCCGCCATGTTCTGTGATGGAAGAACACTAAAACAAATATGCAAATTTAGTTTTTCAACCAAAACATTTTATAGCAGAGTCTTAGGAGCAAGCTGCATTTTTCTGCTCTAACGTGGTGTGCGGGATGGGTGCTTTTCTGCTTCTTCCCAAGTACATGCTTGGATTTAGGGAGGGAAGAGAATAAGGAGCTTTGAACTCAAATCATTTAGTGGTACAGTACTGTCTCCTCATGAAAATATCTCGTTTAGGGACTTCCCCCCCNATTAGCTCTCTGGTAGAAGGCACGCGGCTTAAAACACACAATATTAAGCAGGCAGTAAAAAATGACTGAGATTTGTTGCAGATTGCATTCTTCTCAGTATGGTTTGCCTCCTGTCTTTCCACCTTCCCATTCCCTTGGCTCCTTTGCCTCCCTCCAGGCCTGTCCTTCATCTTCCTCAAGGACTCATTCTGCACTCTTCTTAAATTGAGGTGTTTTTTTTTTCTTTAATTGATGGGAACCCTGACAAGAGCTGATTAGCTGTTGGAGATGCATCCTTCCTTGCAAAGCTTGTGACCGATTTCCACTGTTTCCTTCCTTCCTTGAGACCGGAGAGTGAGATTTCTTCTACGAGCAGGCAGTTGCCTCCCAGAGGTTTTATGCACGGTGGCCTTGCATGGAAGACTCTGTGGGCTTGTCCTGAATATACTTTTTTCCCTGGCAGCTCATTCATTATAAAGTTTTAATGAATTTTAAATAGATTATGAAAAGAGCACATGGTTAGAAACCATCTCTCCTCATTTTTACACTGGAAGTGTTGGGTTGTGCTTTTCTTTGCAGAGAGGGTGGATTGAAAGCAAGCAGAGGAGAAAGGCACGTCCCCTGTGCTTAACCTTACAGGTCACCTGGAACGGGAGGAGATTGCCAAAAATGCAACCTGAAAATGTTTAGCTGCTGCTGTTTATAATGAGGAAATATCTGTCTACATCATCGCTTTGTAACTTTTCAAAAGTATGACTTAAAAAGGAGAGGGGGGTTGGAGAGGGAACTGCACCGCCACATTTTCCAGAATGAGAAACACAGGCTACTTGTTCAGTCAATTCAGTTTAGGTCAAATGTAGTTATGAAAAACAGATGATTGCTGGTGATCAAGCTGTACTTTGACAAATATCCCATTGTTTGAGGGTGCAGTGATTTCTTCAGACCGTTACCCAGTGCAGGGCTTGGCGATTGCCTTCCTCCAGCTCAGAGGCTGTGAGCTGGCGCGGGGCTTGGTGCTCCAAACCCAAGGGCTTGGCTCCATAGGAGGAGGGATTGCAGAAAAGAAAGGCTTGGTGCAAAATGGGTGAAGTTTCCACTCTAGCTATTAAAATACAAGCTCTCTTGGGGCTCTCAGAAGTGCTTGAAAGGATGCTTCTTATGTATACATTGTATCCTATGCAGCAGAATAAAGGTTTATTTGGGGGATGCTGATATTTGAGCTCCTTGCTATTAGTGTATCTTAGCCCTGTGTCACTTTGAGTTATTATATACTCTTATGGTTTCCCCTAGAAAATATTCACCTATGAATTATATTTGTGGGGTAAGGAACCTATTATTCACGTTTCAGAGACAGGGCTAGTTGAAGCAGAGATAAATGTCTGTGTTCCTGTGTGAGTCTGACCCAGTGAAAGGCTGAGTCCAGCTCTGATGCTTGCTGGGTCCCCTGCTCTTCTGCTTCGCAGCTGAGTGATGGTGCTTTGGTGGAATTGCTTTGCAAGGTGGCTGTCTTATAATTTGGGCGTATTTTCAAATTTCTAAGGTTGAGAAGCGATGTGGACAGATATATGCCACGTGGCTCTGTTTTTACGGGTGACGGTGGAGGCTGCGATGTGCCAAGGGAATGTTTAATCCTTTGTAGGGTCTTTGTTTTGAAATTAGTAGCCCTTTGCTTGGGAATCTGTCAGCTTCTGGGATGCGAGGGACTAATTCTGGGTAACTTCAACTTGGACAATTCAGGGGACAAGCTTTTCTTTCTGATCCTTATGGTGTGTTGCACTGTCTAAAAGATTCAGTCTTACAAAAAAAAAAAAAACCCAGAAACTCATCACCCTTTCCTCAAGTTGGTTTATAACCCAATGTGGAACTGCTCGTGTCCATGGGGATATTGGGGAGAAGACTGGGTTGATCAGTGTGTGAGCAGGTGGATCAGATGCTCAGGATGTGTATGTAGGTGGCTGGGAAGTCTGAAAGCAGAAATTAGATTGATATAGCAAAGCCTTTTTGTGGTAGAATATCTCTTCTGTATCTGTCGTTTGAGCAGTTACAGGAAATATTCCATTAGACGCTGGGAAGACCAAAGGGCTAGATTTGTGTATGGTCCTGGTCATTGGCATAACTTTTAGAAACATACACTGTTACTTGATGTATTTTGTCATCTGAAAACAAAATCAAAGCTATTAGAAATAGGGGGAAAATGGTTTGTGTTTGACTTCTTATCGGTGTCACTGGTCTTTGGAGTATGAACACACATTGGATCTTCTGTTGCGCTGCTACCACTCAGAGATAAACTTTTAACTATTAATCATGGGAGAAGATTAGACTTTCCAACAAATCTTAATTTGTGCATGTTACTTTCTACTCCTTTGGACCAGCATTAACTCTGAGGAATTGTGAAAGCTCGAGCTGTCATCTCAGAAAAGTTTAATGTCCTTCTCGCCTTTTACAGCTCCGTGTGTTCTGCTCTTCACTTCATTTGTCAGGCACAGCAGCTCCAGATTTGGAGTATTTCTTTTTTCTAGCTATTAAAAAGTAAATTTTTTAAGATCAGAAAAGGCCCCCAGGGGGAAGTATTTTGAAGTATTTGAGTCTTTCTTTATGTTCCTTCTGGATGAACATATCTCTTTTTAATATTAAGAATTGATTTGATAAATACAAAAATACTATTTTAAAAGGTTGGCCATGTGTTCAGTGTTTATACAAGCAAACAAGCTCTCTTTAACTGGAATGATGTGATATGAAATCGCGTTTTGGACTGGGAAAGCAGTTTTTTTGCTTGGTCTAGTTTAAGTAAAAGCTCTCGTACCCAGTCCTGGCTAAGCAGAGTAACAAAACAAATGGTACTTGGTTAGCAGAGACTGAAAATATTGCACTCCCTAGCTCTTGTTAAATGAACCCAGCAGCTCTAAACCAATGACTGAGCAGTAGCAAATAGCACTAAAATTTTCTACTGCTATTAAATGGAAAAGAAAACACATTTCTGGTTAACATTTAAACCTATTAAAATGTGATTGAAGTGGAATTCACATCTTGGATTACTTGGAAGATTTGCTGTGGCTACTTGTCTGTCATGGTAGGAGAACTCACTTTACCCTGAAAATCCCTGTGTTCTGACTAAAATCCTCGTATTTAGGTTGTGCAGCTCTATACCTGCTTGCAGACCCTTCCCTTGCAGCTGAGATGCCTTTGCCTGTGCAGGAGCTCAGCCTGGGTAGTGGGTGACCTGACTGAGGAAACGGTAACTAAGAGCACGGCTGTGAAGGGCTGGAATTAATGCAGTCAGCTGGTAAGTACATTTTAGGATAAAAAAGACATTGGATCTGAGTGGACTCTGGTCAGCAGGATCCGCCTGTTGTAGTGTGCTCCTTGCAGCTATAAGGGTGAGGAGCATTTCCATCTGCCCTGTCGGCAGGGCTTTGGTGTGCCAAAGGGTTTCGCATTTCCTTGGAGAGCTTCTGTCCTAGTTCTTGCCCAAGAAACTACTTTTTCTCAGGAAAATGAAAGGTCACAGAATCTGTTGCTGTATTTGAAATTTCAGGTTCCCGATTTGAAACTTTGATCAAGCCTGTGAAGAGAGGCAAGTCTTCATCTCCCCATCCTCTCCCATGGCTGCTGTCTTTTCTGCTTTCAAAGCAAGCGAAGAACATACACATGAAAATGCCCTTTCTCCTGGAAGGTTATCCTTAGCTTGTGCAGAGGTTAAATTCTTAACAAGGGAGTAAACTTGAAAGAGAAGATGCTGTCCCTTCTCCCCTTGCAGAGCTCCCTGAAATCTGTGATGCTATGAGTTGTTGAAGGCAAGTTCTCAATACGAGTGTGCTTGAAACCAGATATGGTGTTTGTGATTTTGCTTTAAAATTTATTTGCAAGAAAGAACCCAACTGTTTTGTACAGAGATATTTGTTTTCTCTATCTCCTTCAATGGACTTACTGTAGGGTTTGAACATGGAGCATCAGTTCTTCATCTGATCCTTCCCCTCTGCTTGTGTTTGGGAAGGGATGAGGTTTTGGGTGGGTGTAATTCCTTCCAGAACTGCATTTTGTAGCCGGACAGACCTGTGCAAAGGGCTCTGCTGGCTGCAGAAGTAAACTTTATTGGTAGGAGAGGGAGATCCGTTGTGTAGATAGAGGTGAATTGTTGATGCCTTCTTTGTCCCGTAGTTTTAGGAGGAGATGTTTTTTGTGTGTTTCATCCAGCCTGTTGAGTGCTTTGAAGATAAGAGCACCCGAGACCCAATTCTCTGTGGTTAGCCACAGTGTGGGGGAGGCTTCGGCTGTGCTGATTGCCTGTGCTGCCACAATGGCCCCTGGATTTGGGGGTTGGTTGCAGGTTTTTGGTGGCTCTTAGCTCCTCTGAGCCACACAGCAGCATGAGTTACTTCTTCCAGTTTTGTCAAGCAAGCTGGATTTTTCTAAGAGAGAATATGAAATTATAAGCACTGTTTTCCCTAGTTTTTAAAAACTTACACTCTATTCTGATCTCTGACCTCTGTTTTCTCTGAAACTCTGACACAATATCTTATGGACAGTAGAGGTTTACATGAGCATGGGAAGCCATTGGGCAAATTTATGGAAAAAAAAAAATCCATCTAGGGCTGTTAAATAAAAAGACCTGGCTTGTGGCTCAGATAGTCCCTGCGCTGGAAGTTGCAGGAGGCTGAGAAATGATGCTGGAAAAAGCTGGATTATGTGTTTGCCCTGTTCTCGTGTTATTTTTCAGTAACACCAGGTCTGGTGCTGGCTGGCGTTGGAGGCAGGGCGCTGCGCCCAGGCTCTGCCACCATGTAGCATTTGCACATGTGTATTTAGGAAAGCTGGTTGTTCCTGCTGGTTAAGTTCAGGTTTTATTTAGTTATCTCTAACACCTGCATGAGTCCTGTGCAAGAAGGACACGGAGTGTCTCCTGACAGCTCTCGGGCACTGCTGTATGACTGCGTGGAAGACCTGACAGCTCCAGTCTTGCCAAGGGTTTGAGAGACATTAAACTTTCTCATCTTTTTTATCATTTGAATGAGGTGAAAATACTGCAGCTGCTTTGCAGAGCAGAGGCTACTGCTCTTTTAAACCTGGGAAATTCTGATTTTTTCCTGGTTATACCAGTGTAGGTATACATGAATCAGGCAAAAGAACTTGTGGCATTTGGAAAAGTATTTCTTTCCTGCACTGAGAAATTGAGGGACACTTTATTTTGATTTTCATGCTTTTTTCCTGCAGCTATGCAAGGATTAGAAATATCTACTTATTTATTTTCAATGAAAGTTTAGATATCTATGCAGCACTCTTGATTCCAGCTGCTGAGGTTGAGGCAAAACATTTGAGCCCCTGGCTAGGATCTTGAGAACAGAGCTAGCACCAGAAATGGCTTGTCTTTGATTTTGACAGGAGAGGGAGAGATGTGAGCTACCCAACTCTTTCACCAAACTGAACAGGCAGTTCTGTGCTGGTCATTTTAGTTGCTCTGGGCTTTCTTCTTTTCCTTTAATTCTTCCATTTTCCATCACATTGCCAATGGCAGTTTTCTGTCTCTTCATTGATGGCTTCCCACTGCAAGAAGATGGGAACCGCTGATCATGGCTAAAGCAAAGAGTTATTTGGCTTTCTGCTTCTGGTCCTGTTGTGGTTTGGGACAGGTCCCCACCTCCCTCCAGTTGCTTTCATGTTGTTCCCTTGGAGAGGAGGGGGGAAATGGTGGGTTTTTTCTTTTCTCTACAGCACCAACAAGCTAGGAGCATGGGCTGGGGAGCTGGTGAGAATGAGGATCTGGTTCTCTTCTACCTCTGTTTCTCAATTCCTAGGTCTTACTCCCCTCTCTATCACATAAGCCATAAACATTTCACATTTCTCACCAAATTGTGATTTCTTCCTATTGGGAAAACTGGAGCATCTATAAAAGGGGCTAATGTGGGAAGAAGTTGGCTTCTGGTCCAGAGAGAGTGAGGTGATACTCATCTCCACACTTCTCATCCATAGGATTCAGCCAAGCGCGTTGCATCCCTGCAAGCTGCCAGGCTCTTTTGGGATGGAAACTCCTTTTGCTAGTGTGCTCCCACTGTTTGTCATCCTGGGTCAGAGGTTACAAAAAGCAGTAGTCAATTAAAGCTTTATTAGATGTAGTTAGTAATGCTCTGAAAGGAGCCAGCCAAGCTAAGGCCACTAATAAAGGCCCTTTGTTAAAGTATTTAATAAATTAACACTCTGCTGTGGCAGGGAGGGCAGGAGGCGATTACAAAAGCCAGGCTTGTTAATCAGTGTGTTTACCCTCTTCAAACGCCCCGGCCGTGCGGCTCCCTAATCTTTACCCACCAGATTTGTTGGGAGCTGCACAGGCAGCTGCTGGCCGGCGGACGGGAAGCGCCTCCGTGGGTCACGCCTGGGCCACGGCGCGGAGGACTCGCCAAGACAAACAAGGGTTACAAAGGCCATCGCGCTAATCACCGGAGCCTCTTGTTAAGCAGGGATGGTTCTTAGCGCAGGTACCCGTTGCGGGCATGGGGTGATGCCGAAGCAGTGGGGTTCCCCAAAACTCCATGCTTGGTCTCATCCCTACCCTGCTCATCTTCAGATTTTATTATTTATTTTAACAAAACCTCCTGTGTGCCGTGCTGGATGTGCTGCCAGGCTTGAACGTTAGAGGGCATCTTGTCCTCACGCTTCTTTATTTTTTTTTTTGTGTGTGTTTTGTTTTAGTGCAGCTTAATCTATAGGGCCGTCTTTAAAAAGCAAATAGAGCATTTGACCTGCTGTGCAAATTAGCCATATGGTGAAGTGTAATATCCCGCTGACCCTCATTACCGTGCAGTATGAAAAGCTCTCCCCTTTTCACATGCAAGCATATTAAAGTGGCCTTTTCAGCATTTTCTTCCATATAAAACTGTCTTCACTCCTGTGGACAAGCAGTTAAAAGGGAACTCCAGCTGCAGCCAGGACGGTGAAATTAAAGGCTTTACCCTTGTCTAAATGGAAAATAGATATTGCTTCCTATAGACAGGGCTGGGGAACAATGCTGCGCTGCTGGCTCCGGCAGTGGGACAGGGGGTAATGGCCTTATTTTCTGGGAGGAAGGAGCTCGGCTCCTTTGAGAGAGGAGGTGTTGGGTGTCTACCTTGGAGGAAGGGGGGGAAAAAGGGGGAAATCTTACCTATTTTCCTCTATAGTTAACTATTTCATGGCCAAGCCGGCAGGAAGCAGTGAGAAGCTGTGCCAGGACCTCCTGCAGGACCCCAAGTTTTCCCTAGGACAAGTAGCAGCTCTTGTGCCACTTTGCATCAGAGCTAAAGAAAAGCCACGTGCATCTTCACCCCATAGAGAACTGGCTTTAAAACCAATTCTCTGGTGCACTGATGCCTGTATATTCTTTGTTTGCCTGACCGGAGCTGGCTGGGAGATTACCTGGGCTCCTGGTGCCCTGCCTGGAGGGATCAGGAGAGTATTTCTCTCCCATCTTCTCCAACTTTGCTGATGGAGGTGGCCCAGGTAACACTGCCAGCATCTGCTAACCATGTGGGACTTGGTGGTGGAGCAGGAGGGGGAGGTAACTGTATCTGTTGGACCCAGACTTAAAGCTTTGCTTTCTTCGTGCTTTTGCTTTGTATGCTTTTGTTGCTTTCAAACTTTGCTTTAAATTAACTTACCAAACTGAAGATGAGAGAAAGGGAAGGGAGTGCTGGAGCTTCTGCAGACCCTTCTGGGTTGACTTGTTGCTCTTGTGGCTCTTGCTAGTTCTTGGTTAATTTCTTTCAACTGAATAGCTCGTGACCTTGGTACTCTAGAGCAGTCCCTTCCTTTGGGCTGGCCTTTGGTCATGATCCTTCACTGCTTCACTAGGTCTCTACTTTAAAAAAAAAAAAAGTGCTTGAGTACAAGTCCAGTAAGACAGGTGGTTTCTATCAGTGCTCCATTGCTGGACACAAGCCCTGCAGCATCTGAAACGTGAAATTCACTTTGAAACTTGGGATTTACCAATTTAAAGAAGAAATGGGTGATGGTCTTCCATCTGAGGTACTGGTTGGAGTCAGGGTGAGAGGTGAAGCAGAGATCAAATCGTGTCAGGGCTGGGTTGAACTGGAAAGAAGGAGATGGCTCCATTGCGTGTGCCCATGGCCCTTTTATTTGTAGGAAGAGATGCACAGCATAGTGAGATACTGTCCAGAAAAGCAGCACAGAAAATCGGTCTAGCCAGGATGGTGGAGACATCCCTGGTCAGGACAAGGTGTGGCTGTGGTTGTTTTTCGCTCTTATGTGCTTGTTCAGCCATGCAGGACACGTGGAGATGAACGTGGCTACTTGTGAGCGTGCACAGCTCTGCAGACCTTGGAGGGAGAGGCTCACCTCAAAAGCAGTGGTTGCCATACCACCGCTCTCTCTTCCCCCCACGCAATTTTCTGTTTAGCTTTATCTTTTTGTTTTTGGTATCATGGTGGTGTTTACAGTCAACAAGCGGTTCCACGGGGCTGAGCAAGAGCCTCCTTTTTGATCCTGATTCAGCAAAGTGCTTACATGCTTAGTACTGAGCACCTGTATGCGTACCCATGTGTCTCCGTGATATTATTCGGGAATATTTACATTTTTAAAGTTAAGGATCTGCTTGAGAGTCAGACTTCGTTGTGTTTCGTTAGTGGCTACTGGTGTTCTCTTGTCTTTAGAGGTCTTCAAGGCATGTTAAACTTATTTTCTAAGCTCATCTTCTTGCAACTTATTTTTAACCAGTGTACAAGCTCCTGTTGCTTTCTTTAAGTGCTGAACAATCATTTTTCCTGAAAACAAACTGCCTCTTTTAGGTAATTTGGGGGTAAAAAGTGGTTATTTGCAGGATTTTAAAACTTTTGTGCTGCTTTTGACAGGATAGGTTTCATCCAAACTGCTGCTGTGAGCTGATGAGCCATTGGGCAGGGATTGTATGCACGGGTCTGGTTTTGGGTATGCCTGTGAAACTGAGGTTATGAGAGGGGAGTAGAAGTGGGATCCAGGTTTGACTGAGTGGCTCTTTGGCATTGGTACGATGCCAAGTGTTGTTTGGCACTTGTAGGCAAATTAAAATGAAACACTATCTATAGGGGCCATTTCAGCCAGGTGAGGGATGACACATCACAGCACTCTTGCTCAGTGACATGGGGGAAAAGGAATATACTGTTTCTTGTTGAAATGAGACTGAGACTGAGATTGGCTAAACTGTGACTATAACCCCCCTGAAATGGGACTTCTGGCCCTTCCTCCTCGCAGAACATGACATGTGGGAAGTGGCTGGTGATCAGGACATTTGGAGGCCAGGCTGGGAAATAAGCCCTGTGTAAAATACCTGCAGGCTTCCAAATCTCTGCGCAGACTGTAAAGCGTGTTTCTCACAGGGTTGTCCTGGTGAGAAAGGACCTCAGGAAGTCTCTAGTTCAGCCTCCTGCTCAGAGCGAGTCAGCTGTGAGAACAGACCAGGTTTCTCAGGGCTTTATCCAGTCTGGTCTTGAAAGCTTCCAAGGATGGAGGCTGTAAAACACCTTTGGGGAACTCCTTCTGCTGCCTGACTGTTCTCTTTATGAAAAAAAAATCTCATTACAACCAGTCAAAATGTCTGTTTCATTTGTACCCCTTGTCTCTCCTTCTACTGTGTTGGCCTGGCTCTGTCTTCTCAGTGACCTCCTTGTAGATATTAGGGTTAAATCTCCAGATGTTTTGGTCTGCTTTTTTGCTGTGAGGATGCACTGCTGGTTCATGTTCAGCTTACTGTCTACCAAAACTTACAGTCTTTATCCGCAGAGGTGCTCCCAAAGCCGTGGTCCTCAGTCTATGCTGTTGCAAGGGGTTCAGGGGTTCTTCCTTTTCATATGTGATATTTGGCATTTGTCCTTATTGAATTTCATCATGTTCATGTTGGCCCATTCCTCCAGCCTGCCAAGACCCCTCCAGATGGTGGCCCTGCCTTTAAGTGTATTGACTTTTCCCCCAGTTTGGACTAATCTGCAAAGTGTATGAGACTACGTGTGTTGCCTCCTCCAGGTCATTTATGAAGACGTTGAGTGAGGCAGGTCCCAGAACCCCTGCTGTCATTCTCCACTTGTTATGAGCCTACACGTGAAGCATGTGGGTTAACCCACAACCCTCTGAACCCAACCATCCAACTAGGTATGGATGGTTACCAACCAGGTAGTCATCAAGCTGATCAATCATCCACTTATGTACAATGTTTTGGATTTTGGGAGCTCCACAGTGAATTCTCCGTGTGAAGAAGGAGCTATTTGAAGGCAGACTTTCATAGACAGATGAATACTGATCTGCTTTTTGGGAAACGGTTGTACAAGCCCTTGAGATGGGCTGTATAGGCATGGATCTGTGCTTTTGTGACTGATAATTTTTATGGAACAAAGTCAAAGGAGGATGAAGAGCCTGTGAAAGTCAGAGAGAAATTTAAGAGAAAACAAAAGTCACGCTGTAGCCAGTGCTAATATGTTAATAAGTCCAGATGGGTGGTGGGTTAAAGATTCTCACTGGCAAGGAAGTAAGCCAAATTCATCACTGGTTGCTTAAACCAGGGCTGCAGTGATGCGAATGGCATAGTCTGTGGATGCTATAAAAGCATTCTTCAGTGGATTTAAAACTAGGCTGTTACAAGTGATTTGGGGCTATTTCTGCTTGTTCTGCGTACGTGATTAACTGCTGTCCACGAATACACATTAAACTAAGCGCAGCTTGCGTTTACCAAGGTAGGAGTTTACTCAGCATATATTATCGTAGCAAATCACCTTACTTACTGTCATTGTGATGAATTTTAATGTAAGGGCTTAGAAGATCCGCTCATTTTTAGGGAATGGACTAATGATGTTGCAAGCACAAAGCATCTGAGATGGCTCAGCCAATAATGTCACCATGGGAGTGATGGGGTTTTGATGGCACGTGTTACCTAGTTGTATGCAGCTATTAAGTTATCATTACATGAAGTACACAGGGTGCATTTCTGCCTCCAGGTAGGCAGAAACTTAGTAATCCAAAATACTGTCATCTACATGTTCTGGATCCAAAAAGTCCTGTTTTACTGGGCATTTTAATTATTTGCTGAGGACAATAGCAGAATAAAACCTACAGCACATTTTTCCCTATGTAATTCACAGCTAGATTTGCTTTCAGCTTTCTGCTGCTCCTGAATTATGAAACTTTTTGGGATTTTTTCAGCTGTTGTTTTTGCATTCTTGTGATTATATTCTGTTTTCCCTTATGTGGTGTTCATCTGGGATCTTAATTATCTGCCTCTCATTGCCAACTCTGTGAACTCTGAAGCTAATTTGAGAAGGAAAGTTCTGCCCGGTAATTTTAAAAGTATGAGGCATTATTGAGGGTTTTTCCTGGACCAGTGATTACAATAAATGTGTAGTTTGGAAGCGTAGCTCTGGATTCTTCCTGCTTGCTTAAAGAGACTGAGAATTGGGTGAAACCTATTCTCATTAAAACTGAATAGATGAATAGGAAAGGGACCTCCTTCTCCTCTCCCTACCATGAGTACTTGATTTCCCAAAGTTATGGGTTGAGCTCACAAGTAACCTGAAAGGAATGAGGATGCTGCCTCTGTAACGATAGGTATTAGTAGTGTCTTGCTTCTGCAGAGGGTCGATGGTGGATTTGGAAGTCCATGAGAGGCTGGGGCTGGGAGTTGCTCCTTCAGTAGTCTTTCCTGAGTGGTCTCGTTCTCAGGCCTGCCATGTGCTGCTTGAGATCTACACGTACATCATGGGTTTTGTTGAAAAAGAAAAATGTTGCAGGTGCAATGCATCTTTACAAAGTAAAATCGTTGCTTTTAGGAGAAAGGAAAAGAAAGAAAAAGGCTGGGAGTTTTTCCCACCAAGTGGACATGGAGAGCAGGAATAGGGCATGTGTGTGCACAGCTCTGCTCCAAGCTTACGTGCTTGTGTGCAGGTCAGCTCTGGTCTGGTATTTTTATCGAAGCATTGGTTGATGAAGGTGGTGTTCAGCTTGGGTGCTGTGCCGTGCTGAAACACTCAGGAAATTTTGGAGCAAATTTTTTATTCAGTCACTTCCCTGCCTAACCAGATGCTGGCATACCTGCCTGCACTTCTGGTGGCCGCTACATGAGGCTGAGCCTGCACAGCCCGAGTGGCTTAGTCATGCTCTCCAGGTCACTTCTCATGATACCTTGCGTACAGCATTTGGGTCCCAAAATATTGTCTTTGAAAATAAGAGGGTAAGGATGGGATTGGTTAAATGTGAAAAAATATCAGGCGTGGGGCTGTGAGAGGAGAACGGGATCGAAGTGTAAATACTGTGTGGTGTTTCAGATGAGTAGTCTATAAAACACAGGGTCTCGTGGTCTTTTCTAGATACTTTTTTGGTGTGGTTTATTTCTGTTTGTTTGTTTGGTGTTTTTTTTGTGTGGTTTTTTTTTTTTTTTTTTTTTTACCCAGAGGAAAACAGTATTAAAAAATAGAGTACAAAGGAGTAGTGTTATCTGAAGACCTGATAAATTGAATAGTCTTAAATAGGTCAAATGTGGGAAACTGGGTGGTCTGAGCTAAAACTGCTACCAAGGGGAAGAAAGACTTCCTGATTTTAGGAAATATAATACGTGAGCGATGAAAAGATCTAGGGAGGTGATGGAGGAATGCACTTAAGAGAGGATGAAATTGTGTGCAAGAAGAACGTGAATAGTGTTAAGAGAGATTTTTGTGGAGGAGCAGCTTTTTGTTGGAGTGACCTCTCATGAGAGAGTCCCTAATTCTTGGGGTGGTCAAAGAAGGCTCACAAAAGAAAATACAGGGAACAGTGCATTGAGAGGGAGACGGTTTTGGTCAAATTGGCAGATCTCTAGGCTGTAAATTTTAGGGAAACTAAATGTGAATATGGTCTACGTTTTTTGGGAATGGTTTCAAAGGTCTTTGCTGTTCGTTCTCTTCTACTACAATTAAAGCCATTTGTTGGGTTGGAACAAAGGCGACCTGGCATCTAAAACCTTCTAAGCACCCTGTGAGGTGCCTGAAGGGACTTCCCTCCAAGGTTGAGAGGCAGGTTTATAGTGAATCCTTTGTGCATTATCTCCAGCCAAGCTCGGATCTCTCTTGCTTTTTGTGTCTGTAGAAAACATTTTTTTCATCTGAAAGTGCAATCCAAAATAATCAAATTTTCAGAGAGTATTATGAAGTTGGTCCAGATTCTTCATCTTCCTCAAAGCCATCAGAAAAATAGGGATAGAAACCTGGCTTGTGGTTTGTCCCTAGTGGCGAAGGAGCTGAATGATGGGGTCAGATGTTTCAGTTTTCAGCCGTGGGGACATAGGCTTCCTGCTGCCCTGTCCCCTACAAGCTGGTGGCTTCTGCCTTTCCCAGCATGTGGTGACCTCCACCATCCTGTGCGTGCTGCTGAGGAGCTGGTGGGAAAGTGGACACATTGAATGGGGAAGCTTTTTAATGGGGTGAACAGCTACAGGATAAGGCCAGGGTGATGCAGGGACGGGCAGAGCTGTGCTGGAAGTGGAGCCGCATGTGGGATGATTTTTGGCCTTTCTTTCCTGAAGAAATGCATGGTGAGGGTGGGGTGAGCAGGGAGGATCTCTTCTCGGAGCTCAGTTGGAGGGATGAGGGAAAGTGATGTCAGCTGAACTGAATTGCTGTGGTGTAGCCTTAGCAGAAATCTTCAAAATCTGGTATTAAAAGAGCTGATTGGTTTCAGACCAGCCTCCTGCTCCTGATGAACTGCTTTCCAAGTTTCCAGTAAATCCTCAAGGTCACCACAAAATCTCGCTTGTGTAGCTTGGGGAAATGGCAGCCTGTGCGTGTTCAGTAATGGGGAATTAATTACTCACCAACTTCCATATGATGTTGCATAAAGCTAAGCATGGTGGCTGGTGTGAGCGGCTAATGGCTGTGGCGGCTGCACTGGTGGTTGTGGCTGAACCTTGGTGTGCTCTTGCCTTTGATGGTGCTATATGTTAATTTATTAAAGAAATGGGCAAAAAACCGCCTTCAGTTTTGAATTTCCACCACAAATTCATTGGTAGCAGCAGGCTGCACTAGGTTAGTGAGTAGCTTCACTCAAAGATCTCAGTAATGCTACCACAGACGAGTTGCTCTCGTGATCAGGATGGAGATGATCAGGGGGTTTTGTGCCACTGATGTAGGTTTTGAGAGATGAGGCACAGCAGGATTTAATAAATATCTTAAGTCCGGTCCCTTCAGTGGTAAGGTGGGAGTGGGACAGCCTGTTTTGTCTCGGTTCTCCTGTGGCACTGCCAAATTGAGAGGAGATGGGTAAAACCAGCATCCTGAGAAACACCAGTTCTCAAGCCTGGGAGAGGAGCTCAAAGGGAGGTCAGAAATCTCTGCTTGTAGGCCCTCTGAATGGGGCTAGTGCTTAGCTTGATAAAAAATTCTAATAATCCTCCCTGTTCTGTGTCTAACCTGTAGGTCATTGATTTCTGGCTTGTGACCCTCTCCTTTCCAGAGGGAAACAGCTTTTGAGAGCACTGAGAAGACATATGGCATGGAAGCTCTGGCTCCTGGATAGTTTCTGTTTCTTAAAAGCTTTCTTAAGACATCAGATTGTGTGCAGGTTCAAGGTGATGCTTGACTTGATTGCAGGAGAAAGGCTGTGATTTATACCCGATCCAGATTTGTCCCTTGCCAGGGTATTGGCAGCACCAATGGTTGGATGGATGTGCCCAGCATGAGTCGGGAGCTGTTTGTCCTGTGCACCCCTGATATTCATCGAGGATAAAAAGTATAATTCAGAGACAAAATTCATGGCATAAATCTGCATAATCTTTGCAATGCATGTGCACGGTCACAAGAAGTTTTTTTTTAAAGAATTTTAGCACCATTCAGAAGGGCAGTACTAGGTGGGAGAGCTGCTGGGCACTTCAGCAAGGCTGAATTTTTGCTTAAGCCTCGAGCTCCAGCTTGTTGCAAGGAGCAAGTCAGGCTACAGCTCCCCACGGGTTCATTGCAGACGTTTCATAAGACCCCTTAAGTTCAGGGCATCCTAAGGCAGCCTGGTTGTATAATGCCATAGTAGCTGGAGAATCATTAAATTAGCATCATTTTTTTCTTTTAATTAATTTATTTTTTGTAGGTCTGGTACCTTGCTCAGGTGAGATTTGTTGTTGCGCATTGTTTGTTTTGTGAATTCCAAATGAGATTTTTTTTTTTTTTCCCTCAGAACAGTTCAAAGCAAGACCTTGTCCCTTCTCTGAAGTGTTTATAATCCAATTTCAGACATAAAACAGTGCGGGTGTGGAGGAGGGAGGAACAGGCAGGGATAAACCGGCAAGTTTTTACATAGCCTAGGGGACCGGGGCGGTAGGCGGACGTCTGAATGCTTCAGCAGGTCAATGGCATTTGAGGATCCTCTTGGGTTTGTTGCCTGGGTGGGGATGCTCAGATGTAGCCTGGCTTGGTAAAACAAGCCACCTACAGAAGAAGCCCTCAGAGGAGTGGTTCAGGTCCTTGCCGTGGCACCCAGCATGGGTGGGTGATGCCCATGGAGGCAAAATCGGGTCTTTGGCTTTCAGGACGAACTGGCTCTCCTCTGGAGGCTCAGACCCGCAGTAAAGTAGTGAAAGAATGAACTCAAAACCCTATTTTATTTTTCCCAGCTATACAGACTGGTGTCATAAATTGCTATAACCCATGCAAGCATGTTTTTCCAAAATTCCCTGATGTTTGTGTCTTTGCATCGCTCTGCGCCCATGAATCAGTGGAATAATTTCTGGCATTGTTCGTCCCCTCTTTCTTCTTGCTAACACTAGAAATTGGTTGTTTCAGTGCCCGCACGGTTAAGTGAATCTGATGTTTGTCCTTGTTATGGTCCAATAAAGAAGCTGGTTGCACACTTCTGTATAACCCATCTGCACAGTGATACTGGAAAATGGGTACAGAAGAATTAATCAGATACTCTTTCTTATACCTGAACAGTTGGTTTTTTGACTTGATGTTTTGAGTAAAATTCTTTATCTTCTTATATTTGAATTGCATTTTTCAGGAAAGTGTTGCACAGATGTGCTGGAGGAATATGAAATTTGCGTCTTAAAGGCACTATATTGCAAGTTAAAAGTTAATGCAAACCATTGTAATTACTTGAAGCAATCTTTTCTGTTTTCCAGGGTGCCCGAGAAACCTTTGAGAATTACTATAGGAAGCAGAGAAGAAAACAAGCCAGATTGGTCCTGCAGCCTCCTTCAAACATGGTATGGTGGTCCCTTACTTGCAGTGCCCAAACCTGCTCTGCTGAATAAAGGAGCAGAGGGTTATCTCCGGGCTTGCTGTTGCTGGTGGGTGGTCTCTAATTTATTTCCAATTGCTCTTGGCCGCCTTTGTTTTAATCTTTGCTTACTTTTTTCTTTGTTGCAGCATGAAACTTTAGATGGCTACAGGAAGTATTTTAATCAAATTGTAGGGTAGGTGTTCTTTATATATATATTCTCGCTAAATATGTGCACGCTGTGGTGTTGAGGAGCCCAAAAAGAAAGAGAGAGGAGGGGAATGTTGATCTTTTTGAGGGTCCTTTAAAGGGAGCCAAAAGGGGGTTGGGGGGTGGCGAAGGTGGTTTGGGCTTCTTATGTGTTTTAGAGTGTATTTTATAGCACCCACAAACTTTGCTGTGTCGCTGGTGGGAGCTTGGAGGAACCTGCCAGCTCTTGTACCAGCAAGTGCATTTCTGGGAATTTGAGGATAAACAATCTCTGTGGACTATGTGTATCTACTTGCCCCACTAATGAGATGAACAGGCCATCTGCCTTAATTATTCTTTAATATTTGATAATTATTCTTTGATTATTTTTCCTGGTAAAAGAGGTGATTCTCAAGCCTTTATTCCTATGAGCTTCTTATTATGGAACTCAGATTTGACAAGGGTCTTCCAAAACCAGCCAAGCTTTAAGAGGAGGCAACCTAAGACTGCTAAGATCTAGCAAAGATAGGGTATGATGTTGAAATTTCTTCAGCTAAAAGTAGTAATTTCAGCATCTAATTGTGACCATCGGAAATGCAATGTGTGCTGCTCACTTTCTCATGTAGCTCTGTGCTCCTGGGCTGGATTTCCCTCACATAACACAGCTGAGATTTTGTGCACTGCTGTTTAAAACGTATGATGCCACGCTTGCTCCCTGAAAAATACAGTTTCTTTTTGGCCAGCATGTTTGATAACTGGAGATTGGAGTGAACTGATTGCCTTTAAATGGTTGTGAGTGTGTGGTGTGTCCGGGCACAGGAGAGTATTTTTCCCTGCAGTTTAAGTATTTTTCCTTGCAGTTAACCAATTGTAATGTGATTGCTGCTGGCTGGAGCAGAATTTAATCAGTGGTTCTTGTTCAAATAATGTGGTGGAGAACTTTGAGTGGGGAAATTCCGCCTTTCTATATACACAGAGTTGCATTACTATGAGCAACTGTGTTTTAGCTCACTTCTGTAATACAGTGAAACATACACTGCAACGTTAAAAGTAGGTGAATAAAGTGCTTAGCATTGGCTATATTTGATACAGATATCTGAGCTTGCTCTGGAGATTTGTGGATGTGCAAATGTTGCGTGTGCCTCACATGCGGGTTTTGCAGATCCCTTTTGATGTCTTGAAACCTGTAACTTTTGATAACAGTACCATTTTCTCCTCTCCATTAGGTTTTTTGTAGTTGAAGATCACATCTTGCATACAACGCAGGGCTTGGTAAATAGAGCCTATATTGATGAGCTGTGGGAGATGGCGTTATCAAAAACTATTGCAGCACTAAGAACACATTCAGTAAGTAAAAGCCCCGGGTCGCTCAGCTGTTGCTTGAGTATGACTTGACATGCTGGAAATACTGGCTTTTACAGTAGTATTCTTTGTTTTGCCTCTTTTTCAATGACCCCGTTTAAAACCATAACATGAAGATACACTGCTATTCCCCCCCAGGCTTTTTCCAGTTTCTTTTGCCTCTTGATGCGCTGCATTTCCCTGTAACAAACTTTCACTGTTTTAGGGGACTGGAAAGAAGAAAATAGTGGTTTATTTTTTGCGTTGCTTTGCTGGTCACTTTTGAAAAGCGTCAGCAGAGGGAGTTAGTTTGCCCCAGGAAACTGGGGAAAAAAGTGTCTATTTGGCACACTGAAGTATGACCCTGTTTGATATTCCCTCAAAGTTCATGGCAGTGAATGGGCTGCTATCAAACTCCAAATCATTTGTGTGTAAAAAGACACTAAATAGATTTCTTATTTTTTAATATTGAAAGAAGTTTTGAAAAATTGCTTATCACTTTGGTATTTCTCTGCTTGAGCAAAAAAAACCCCAAAGCCAATTGCAAAAAGTGTACACTTTTTTTTCCAGTTTTATATGACCTGATATAATGTTGTACTGGTTTAGCTGGGAGCACTGGAGTTTTCTGAAAATGCTATTGGTTAACAGGATGAAAAAATTCCATTTGACCATAAAAGGAAAAGCATTAATGACTTTCCACGTGTCCGTTTTCAAATTGTTGGGCCATTTTTCCCAGGAAAAAGAAAGTATTAAATTACTGAAATCCCACCGCTGCTCTTAGGTGGCAGTGCCATCTGAAAGCACGAGGATGCTGCGGTGTCAGATCAGTGCACACCTGCGTCTAACGTGATGTAACATGCACGTGGTGGTACCCAAATGATAATGATGTCGTTCTCTTTGCTGAGAAAAACCTAAAATTTCTGTGTGGAGACACAATACGCTGTTTGCTCCAAACCACACTGAGTTCGTGCGTTTACCTGCCCTAGCTTAGCAGGGTCGCCCATGGGCAGTGTTGCTGAAGAGCTGCTTGCTTTTACCTGTGCAAGTGGGAACAATCCATTTGACAGACCTGGAGCTTGTTGGTATGAGAGACCACAGAGGCTTTCCGGGGCGCTCTGGCTCCGTCCGGTATGGCAGTTGTGTTGACTGGAAAGCTGCCTCCTTCCACTTAAGCTTCTGTGTTATGAAAGGTGATAAACACAGAGATGTACATGCTGCTAGGTTGTAAAGCTGTGTTTATTTTCTTTTAAAGCGGTGTTTTCTGCTAGGTGAAAGCTGTGAGAGCAAGCCAGGTACAAACACGGTGTTTTTCAATTTTACCAACTTTGTTGCCATGACAAGTTGTTTTAAGTGATGCCAAACTTAATGCATGATGTGGCTGCCAGGTGAGCTTTTTTCTTCAGTAATCATGAAATATTACATGATTTCTCAACACTGTTACTGTGGTCATCAATTATCTCTATGTACTGCTCAGCCTGCACCTCCCATATAGACCAGTGCTGTCAATTGTATATTGCCATTGAGACTTGATGGAGGGCTCTCACGTTGGTGAGACTGTTTCAGTTCTTCCTGTTCAGCCAAACCTATCCCTGGATTTTCTTTCTTGCTGAAGACACAGACATCTTTTATCACTTCTGATAGCTTTAGGGCATTATCTTTCTTTCTGACTTTCTTTTCTGGACAGTGAAATGGAAAATGTGTCTCTTCCAGTCCTTCACATTGATTAATGGAGTCGTTCCTCCTTGAGTTTCCAGTGAGCTTTAAATCTGTTTCTCTTTCCAGCTTATGATCACTGATTCTATATTTGGTAAGACTCTGTCTGAAACTTGACATTTTTCAGCATACGACTGTTGTCTGCTGTGTCCAGAGAGCACATGAAGCCTGTGGGTAACGTGGAGTGGCTCCAAGGAGACAGAGCTGTCGCTACACTGACTTGTGTCTTTAGAGTTTTGAGCGGTGTCCTGACCCGCAATAAATACTTGTATTGTAGCTCTGACCATTGATGTTGCTGAAATATAGGCATGCAGCATGTTTTTTCTCAGCCTGAACCACTTAGCAATGCAGCCTTCGCGTGGGGCTTGGGGATGCCTCGCTGCGATGCTTCATTACCATCAGACACAACACACTAAATATTAAATGAGAGGCGCTGCTGTCATCTTGGTATGACAGCGCGCTGATTTGCTTCATCTCCTCTCGCTTCGCCAGGAGCTCCTGGGTAATCTTAGAGACACTTCAGGTATCTCTAGAGCAACTGAAATCCTTATTCATCATGGAGAGCCTCAAGAGCAGTGTGTTACAAGGAGAGATATCCTTATCAGTGTGCCTTCCCTTGCCCTGTACAGCGTAAGGGCATGGGCTGTAGGATAAAAGCTGCTGATCTTAAGGCTGTAAGGCATGCCTATGTATTTATTATCACTCAAATGATAACGCAGGAGGGCTGAGGGCAATATTTTTCCTGCGTGCTGCAGTTAAAACCATGTTTTAATTTCTCCCCTTCTTTGCAGTCATACTGCTCAGACCCAAGCTTGGTGTTAGACTTGAAGAACCTCATCGTCCTCTTTGCAGATACACTCCAGGTATGCAGCTGTTGGTGACTGCTCTTTATCTCGCCCAACGGTTGTGCTGCTCGCAGATGGTGTCCATCAGCGGGGTTAAATGGCTGATGTCAGCTTGCTGTCGTGGCCCAGCTTCTTTTTTGGCACTGTGGTGCATAAATCGTGGCGCCTGGTTCACTCTGTATGTGGGGTGGCCAGCCAATGGGCAAGGGCCAAGCCTTGGCCACCATGCCAAGCCCTTGTGCCTCATGCCTGTACCCAGCCCAGCCTTTAATAGCCCTTGGTCCTACCACCTCGGTAAATCACCACCGAAATCTCTCCACCAGCACCGTTCGCTTCTGTGGTGGCGGTAGTGGACAATTTGCCCATGTGCTCCCCGTTAAATAGAGAAAATAATCTTCAGCTGCTTGTTGGTGACTTTTTCTTATCTGAAGTTGCTCTCTTCTCCCACCTTGCTGCAGGGTTACGGCTTCCCAGTGAACCAGCTCTTTGACATGCTGTTGGAGATTCAAGACCAGTATAGTGAAACCCTGCTCAAGAAATGGTCAGGAGTTTTCAGGTAAGAAGCTCTTTAAGCAAACTAATGAGATAGACCTTACAGAGTAGCTTTGGCCCATAAATAAAATCTTTTGAGAGAATAGTGGCAAGCTTATGTTTAAATTTTGAGCAGCAGTAAACTTCAGCCTGGGCTCTCCTTGGACCAAAGCCAATTTAAACACAGTTTTGAGGGTTCTGTGTGTGGTGAGATCCGTGCAATAAATGAGCGTAGACCAGAGGGATAAGGTTATGGTTTCATTATGGAACTCACTGACAGTCGATAGATGGAAGGATGCAAAAACCTGGTGTTGCAGTAGCGCTACTGTGCCCTCACTCCAACACTGAGCCACACGTGTCTCCGGACATCAGTGGCATATCCCTATGCTGCTGCTGTAGGCACATCCGTGAGCTGAGCAGTTGCCTGCAGGTAGGGCATGATATGTTATCCAGGGTCCCATGCTGTGCTCTGGAGCCATCAGCTCATCCTGTGATGGTCCTCCAAGGGCGTTCCAGGAGGACTGAGGTGTCTCAGAACGTGGGGCACTGGGAAGAGATGCTGGAGGATTGTCAATGTCCCAGTAGCTCAGCGTCCATCTTCCTCAAGTCAGGTAGGAGTGAAGCTCACCTGGGCTTTACCGGAGGCTACTGCTGAAGGTTCAGTCTGGACTACAATCATCATTAAGCTCTGGTTATGGCTTTACACAGGCTGAAGGCAGGAACCTGGGAGAGGTCACTGAGTCCAGCTGCAGCAAAGATGATTTCAACAGTCACAAACATGGGCAAAAGTTTAGGCCCATGGGAATCACATCTTAGGCTGGCATCTACTTCTTCTAAGTGCTTCCTGACTGAGCAGTAAATCTGCAAAGTTGTGGCCGGTCTGTTATTACAGAACTATCTTTCTAACTTTTCTTTTCTTTTCTTAGAAATATACTTGATTCAGATAACTACAGTCCAATCCCAGTGACAAATGAAGAAGTTTACAAGAAAATAGTTGGACAGTTCCCATTCCAGGATGCAGAACTTGAAAAGGTAATCTTGAAATGGGGAAGTGGCACAGCTTGTCTGCTGGTGCAGGAAAACCCCACACCCTTGTTGCATTGAGAACTGCAAATGAAAGCGTAAAAAAAAAAAAAACCAACCAAAAAACCCAAACCCAAAACCCCAAACCAAATAAACAACAACAACAAAAAAAACCAAAACAGAACAAGGAAAAAGAACAAATATACTTTCCATGTAATGCATTTCTCCTGGTGTGGGTAAGGAAAGTGTGTATAGCAATACCTCATCTATTTTGTTTTCAGATGACAGTGTACTGTCGCAGCTGAACAGTGCTTGCAGTAGACAAGAGACTAGAAATATATGCTTCCATTGGTATTTTATTCCCATTTTATGAAGTGTTATTGACCTTTATTTGTTTTAATCTCATATTTAAAAAAAAAAGCGCCCAACAAAGTGGTATATCTTGGCTTTTGTAGAAGTGTGTGCTTGCAAAACCTAAGCGTAGCCAAATTTGACCTAGCCAGTGTCCCTTAAAAGCCTGCTTGGCCTTCTGCTCCACATCTGTCAGTCAGCGAGCTCCAAGCCTGGTGAACTTAATTAGGACTGGGAGGGTTTTCGATCCAAGTCAAGTGTTTAGATTTCAGAAAGTCTGTGTCCTTCCCCGAAAACTGTATCATGGGGTCCAGCTTCTTACTATTATGCTCTGCATCTCCCAGCCATGTGTTTGCTATGGGTAAAAGCTGGTTGGAAAAATTTGGTGTAGGACACCTGTTTTCCTCTTGGCTTTTGGTGTTGTAAGCAACTGCTCACCTTGGGCAGCAGCTGTGGGAAGTGACCAAGCAAAACACCTTCTGCATGGTGGGAGATAAAAGTCAAGGAGTTCTCCAACACAGGTTTTTCATATGACTTAGGGAGTTGGGAGAGGGAATGAGGGTCCTGTTGTGCTGTCTGCTCCCTCCTAGCTGCAAGTTTCCTTCCAGCCTGTTTCAGACTCTAAATCCCTAATGCACCCGTGTGCCATTTGTAAGTGATTATCTGGTCTTCACTTGGCTGAAATGTTTATATAATATACAATAAATGCTGGCTTGTTGTTTCATTGCTGGACTTAGCTAAATACTAGAATTAATTTGACTGCTTGGAACATGCTGTTGGAAAGCAGTCGTCACTCCTGTTAAATATCTGCTTTTCGACTTGAATTCTCTCCTGTATTTTACAGCAACCGTTTCCAAAGAAGTTCCCCTTTTCTGAGTTTGTGCCTAAAGTTTACAATCAGATTAAGGAATTCATCTACGCCTGTCTGAAGTTTTCGGAAGACCTTCATCTGAGGTAGGGGATGAGTGTGCTAATGGTTGTAATATGGAGTGTGCACTGAAAGATCTCAACAAGGTTTAAAATATGAATTCTCTTCCTCAACCCTTCATGCTGCTCAGCTGCTTGGATATGCCCTGTCCAGGCTGGAGGTGGCTGGTGGTCTCCTTGGAGTGGTGGCATCCTTAATGTACAAAGGGCTGGCAAAGTCTTCAAAAATAGCTGCCTTATATAGGGAAAGATAGCCCTGGACCATGCTAGCTGTATAAAAAGTGAGGAGGTTGTTCCCTCTGAGATGTTTCTGAGTCAGTCGTACTAAATAGATGAATATAGTTGTCTTGAGGAAGATAGTGATGTCCACTTGTCATTGGGTTAGTGCCTGATATAAGATCTACAACTGGCATGCTACCTCCCGACACTGTCCCTCAAGGAGCACATTGGCAAGAAAACTTGAAGTTTTGATTTGCCCTGAGTGTTAATGAGTTTCAGCTGCTGCTTTAGGGTTTGTGTTTTTCTTATTTCCCATGGGAGTTTATATACAAATAATCTGATTTTTTTTTTTAAAGCCTCCAAAATATTCCCTGTGTTTACCCTTCCTTCTTCATCCCAAGGTGCGTTAATGCTGGTTTTGTCCGTGTGTGTGAGATTGGAAGATGACTATATCAGCCAGAAACTGCAAGTTCGTGGTTTCTTTTTGCACCCAATGATGTTTTCGACTTGGTAGAGGTATATAAATGAATATTGGGATTTTTACTTGAAGGAGGGATCCTTCTTCCCCTCTGACCATTTGCAGCACCTTACTAGTGAGAAGTTGGACTGCATGTGGGGTTTCATCTTCCTTGGCAGCTTCATATCCTGGCTATGGCCTGACGCTGGACGTTATCCCAGTGCTGATGTGAAGCTAGGACAGTGTTCTGGGAACTCGCCAGAGGTTTCAGTGCCCACACAAGGCTTCTTCAGGGTTTTAATTTCTCTTCCTTTGTGAGAGGGATAGTAATCTGGAGATCCACTTTCTCTCCATCATCTGCTAGAGGACGTGGCAGCTCGTTGGTTGTTGTGGAAGCATAGGACATTTCTCACCCTGTATTTAATCTCAACCTTTCAATGGTGGCAGGTTGTTCTCTTTGGTGGCTCCCAGGGCTCTTAACCTGTGGGTCACCATTAAAGATCTTGGTTTCTAAAGCCGGCAGAATGGTCTGATTTCACACGGATGCTGGTTTCACTGAACCCCTCCGTTGGCACTTCCCTCGTGAGTTTTGTGCTCTTCACCATTATGGAGATGATTGGGTTTGTCAGGGAAGGGAAGAAAAGTGTCCCCTTGAGTTCCTCCTCAGGGGTCCCCCCAGACATGTTATTAAAATTCCTTTCGACATTGGATTTTCCAGGCCTTTTTGAGGAGCGGTGTGGGGCTGGGGGAAGGGAGCCCAGCTCTTGGCTTTTCTAGCCAAACATTTGGAATATTTCTCTGAAAACCCCTGTTGACACTTTCTTCATTTCACCCTGACAGCTTGAATTAGGTTTTATTAGGAAGCTTGGCTACAAAGCCGGCAGCAAGTTTTCTTTCTCTTCTCTTTCTTTTTCTTCTTTGGTTGTCATTTACCTTGCACCCTGGAGTGACTGGGGTCAGCCCGTCAGTCACAGGAGGCCTGAAGGTCATGACTACTGCTATGGGATATGGGACATCAGCTGTCATTAACCCAGACAGTTCGCTTAAATATTCTGCGGTCTTTTCCTGAAGAACAGAGCCTATGGCAGAAAATGTAGCTTGTACTTTTATTTTCTCTAATTATTTTTTAAAGTAGCTCCTTGTATTTGTTGGTTGGGAACATTCTCCTTTATGTTGATACACTTGTGAAAGTTACTTTGCTTTTCAAGTATTTGAAGAAATTTGGAGCTTACTATGCATTTATAGGGGCTGCAGATTTTTTTAGTTTGGCTTTATTAATTTGATTAGGAGAAAGAAAAACCTGTTATACTTTCAGCAGTTCTGCCTTTGTTAAAAAGCATGTATTTGAGCTCATCGAGGAGGTGTCTTTATAAGTATCCACTCACTGGAAGGCTTCGGCTGCCTCCAGTGGAATTTCTCGTTTGTGAAAGATAGGGAATATCTTTGGAAAACAGTAGGTGGAAGGATGAGATGTCAACTCTATTCTACCAGGACTTTGTTTGGTTTGAGTTTTTTTTCAAACAAAGCACCAATCCTGAAAGCACTTGGGATACAACTTTTAAAGTGCTGAAAACAATGTAAATACATAAAGTTTTTAAAAATAAAATAAAAAAACAGAGGCTTAAATAACTAAGTCAGGTTGGACCTTTGGAAACCCACTTTAGGAGAGAGGAGATAAATGTGATTTCTTTGATAGCTCATATTATTGCTTCTGTGTTACTAGTGGTCTGTGTTTCTAGACCAAGCCTGGTAATGAAGCTGGTAGATCAAACTGACTTCAGACATATGTAGAGAGCAGCCCACATGAAAGATATTTCTCATTTGGAGATTTTGTTTTCTTCTTGCATATTGAGAACTGAGATCCGACCTTTCTGTTGAACCAAGACCCAACCTCTACTGCACAGTCAAGAGTTGGCATGCTAACTGCACCCCCCTCAGTCTGGGCACTGGGTTGGGGCTGTTGGTGTGAGCTACTACTTGGTTCATCATTTCAGCTGGGAGGGTGCTGGGCAAGGCAACTGCTAACACCTATCACTCTTGTTGTCACCCTCACTTACCTCTTCTGGTGAACCAAGGAAGATCTGGGGGATTGCAGTCCAGCGCCTGATTAGATCCTGCTCTTCCCGCGCCCCCNTGTGGACCTCGTGGCAGATGTCGGAAATCCACCTGCTCTGGTGGAACCCAACCGCAGGGGTTACCAGGCTGCTTGACCCACCATGTAACTGAAGTTACAACCCAATTTTCGAGCTCATGCAGCCAACAAAAAAAATGAGAATAGGAAACCTTTGGAAATGGTGCTTGTATGCAGAGAAAGCTCAGTTAGATGCGCTTTGAAGAAGTAAAAGCAGTATGGAAGTGCTAAGCAGTATTATTAAACACTAGTTGTTTTTGCCTTGGAGGCTATCATGGTTGAGATGTTCCTGCAGCTGAAGTGAGCAAATAAAGCAAACCCTCAATGTGCAAAGCGTTTGGTGATATAGCAACCTCTTGCCATCAGCACTGGCTGCAGCATCGGGCAGAGGCCAGCAGCATCCCACTCCTGCCAAGAGCATGACTGTCTCAGGGCGTACACACAGCCACACAGTAACTGGCTTGTTTAATTTTGGTGCCCTGATGACAGGTTGACATTTGAATTAAAAAAAAAAGCAAGCTTTTCCAGTGCAACCTAGTTGGTTGCTGTGTTTGTTTAGTGAGAAAAGCTGACATCATGTCCAAATCCCTGCATTTTTCATCTGTGCATTCTCGGTTCCAGTAGGTGCTGGAAGCTCCAGCCACCAGCTCCTCTTCCAACCTCTGCCATTCTGCACCTCCACCATCCTTAGGGACAGGCTCTGTGACTTCTTGTGTATTGCACACCAGGATTTCCCATGGAAAAACCCGAAAGTGCCACAGTGCTTGTACAAAGATACAGCTTTGAGTATTGTTTGCTCCCTATGCAATTTTTTCTTTACCCCCTCTGAGTGTGGGTCCAGCCCTTTTTGCTCCCCAGCCCCGTTCCCTGGTTCCCACACCACTCTGGCAGCAGCAGGCAGCTGCCCCTGATGTCATGGGGTTTCTTTGTACCACCCCTTCACTTTAAACCTCCTTTTTACCATCTGTAGATCGTCACAGGGTTAGATTTTATTGTATTTGCTGTATTTAACCATGCTATTGTCTGGTGGAGGGGACTGGGGACAATCTGGTTCTTCCTGGGGGATGATGGAGGGCCTGGGGGATGTGTGCATGCATGTGTGGTGGGTTTGGGGGATTTTTTGTTTATCTTTAAGTAAAACCTTATTTGAGAGCCCTACCCATAGTATAAACACTAGGAAAATTTGTTGGCTGGTTTCTTCTCCCCCCACATTTTGGTTCCTGTTCCACACTTTAAAAAGACCCAAATGCACCACCTTGGACCTCGCATCAAAACCCTGTGAGAAGGAGCCAATGGGTCCATGTGGGACATGGAGTGGGCTAGCCCTGAAAGTCACTGGCATAGGATGTGCTTCCCAGCTAACCAAGAGGAAAATAAACTTGCAGAGATCAGCTGTCATGATCTAGAAGAGACCCACACTAAAACTTTGGCTGATGACATTGAATTTAAATTATCAGGAGCTGGGTCCTGCCAAGCTGCTGGCCCTGCTCTGCTTACATCCAACTGGGAAGGAGACAGCGGTCAACCCTTGGCAGGCGTGTCGCTCAGAAAAGCAGATTTCTAAACATCAGGGGAAAGGAAATATTAGAGAAACCTATTGGGGAGCGCGGCATTGTGAGCAGCTGCTGGGTGTGCAGGGAGTTGTGCAGCTGGGCTTTTCCTTGGGAGAGGTACAGCAAGACATGGCTTTCTCAGTTTCACGGAAATACTAACGTGACTTTGCTGAGAGATGCGAGCAGGGAGCAATATTTACCACTTCTTCCGGGAATTTGGGGGTTTCAGTGCAGTTCTCATGCAGCAGCACAAGGAAGGTCCTGAATAACGTGAAAAAAATTTGGTTGACTGAAGGATGTGCAGTGCTTGGGGAGGATGAGTGGGTTCAAGGCATGGTGCTGTTGGAGAAGGCTTACCCGTGCTTTTCCGAGCATCAGGCGCTGATAGACCAGGGCTCAGCTCAGTGCATCTGCTGTCATGTTAAATAGGCACAGAGTCTGGGAGATGTGAGCTGGGCTAGGGCTGGCAGCACATGTCCCTGCACCAGCAGGCACCCTAATAGCAGCTTACCAACATCCCCCACCTCACACACCGGCAGTGGGATAACTGCAAGGTTTGCCTTTGCTTCTTGTGTCCATCCATGCTTTGTAATCTGGCCCATTTGTCAGGTACAACAGGAGAAGGAGCAAAAGGTCATGGGCTTGATTTAGTGGGAGCCTTAAAGTTAGTAGCATTTCTTAGCCTTCCAGATGGACATTTGCTTTGCCCTCAGCTGCCTGTCACTTTGCTGCCAGAGATAAAGCCCCATGGTGTCAGGGCTAATGCAGGGCCAACGACAGATCAAAGGAGTCTGTGCTGGGGTGGGTTTCCAAAACCTCCTTGAGAAAGGAGGGGTTGCACCTTGCTGGTGTGCCTGTTGGGAGGGGCAGGAGCATGTAAGCAGAAAGCCAAACCCCCAAACTTCAGCAATGCTGCATTTGCAACCATCTGGCAAAGGGCATGAACGTGTTGCAAGAGCTTCCGGTCTGGTTTAGTTAAAGAAAAAGCCATGAGATGGTTGGGGGGGTATTTTGGGGATTTGGTGTCATCCCCTCTCCCCCATTGCAGTTCTCTGATCCCTTTCTCCTTGTGTACTGAATGTGCCAAATTCCAGCGTTGTGTGAAGGGACGTGGCTTGGCTGCACGGATTAGTGCTGACACTGTGGGCAGCTCTTACCTGTGCTGGACTGGCCCCTCTAAGAGGAGAGGCTCAGGGATGTAGGTTTGCCTGTATTAGTCCCCCTTCCTTATAGACACATGCACAAAAAGGTCTAAAGTGTTAGTATTTTGGTATATATTAGTATGTCAGTGCCTCTAAGTGATCCATGGATGATCAGGCATAAGCCAGCAGGGGATGAGGAAGGAGACTGGGTGATGCAGGCTACAGGTGATTTTCTTTTCATAAAGCATTTTGCAAATCTCTCTTTAAATTCTACTTTTCAGCTCCACTGAAGTTGATGATATGATTAGAAAATCTACAAATCTGCTGCTGACCCGAACGCTGAGCAACTGTTTACAGAATGTCATCAAGAGGAAAAACGTCGGGCTGACGGAGGTAGGGCACAGCTTCAAGGAGACCCATTTCTAGGGCAGGGTGACAGAAGGAGGTTTGGTACCTTGGAACTCTTTAGAGCACCTTTAGAGTTGCTGGTTTTGGACCATTATTGTAAAATATTTGGTTGGAAAACAATAATGAAACCACACAGCGTTGCAGTACAAAGAGGGAACCATTTAATACTGCAGGAAAGAGAAAGCTTTTTTGCCATTGCTGTTAGAATTGCCCCTCTTGTGAATTTACAGAGTGTTATATACCTGAATTAAAGTGGCAGGTAAGAGGACTTCACAGAGTGCCGGAGAAGAGCCAAGTGGGAGCTAGGAGAGGATGGGGGAGTAGTCCCCATCTGTAGGTGATGTTTGAGGTGGTTTCAGCACATTGCTACAGTACAAATTCTATATTGGTATTTTCTTTTTGCAATCGATATTTTTTTTGTGCACAAAGTCAGATTTCTGAAAAGTTTAATGCATATAAATCATGACTGTTTGGGAACGTGTGTGGTACCCAGAGCGGTTTGGATACCTTAGTGGGACCTCTGTGTGCTGTTATTAAATAAGTAGGTATTATACAGTTGCGGTTGTTTGACTGTGCTATAGAAATGTGTTGTGTTCTCTGGACACTGAAAATACCCTGTGGAGGTGAGTTTTGGAGAGTTTACTGCATTTACAGCAATATGTATTTACACATGATGCTTCCTCAGCCCTTCATCTCAAAGTCTGGAATCTCTCTGCTCCCTGGGGCAAATTCCTCTTCCCTCTTGCTCCTCCCAAAGCTCCCTCCACAAAGGGGAATGCAACACTATCCCTGCACTATCCATCCCCCAAATGATCACTTTTACTGCTGTTGCCAATGTTCCCACAGTGTGATTGAGTGTAGGAAGGGCAAACCGAATGTGACAGTCCCCTCAGCTGCTTTTGCCCAGTTTAGATGGCGTAGATGTTCTTTGGCAGCTTCCCTGTTTAGTGAAGTCGATGCCTTTCTTTGGGCTGAGAGTGGCTTCTTCATGTGCTTTGGAGCTGAACAGGATTTTTGTGAGGAAAGCCTACGTAGCACAGCTTGAGTTTAAAATAAAGGTGTAGTACGTCCAGAGACTGGTGTTCATCTCTGAATCTCTTCTGATATTTTCAACCTCTTGTTCCCTACCACTTACCAAGGTACAACTAGCGCTTTCCTGGGGTTATCTCTACCATCAGTTCTTTCTAATTTGGTTGATGAAAAAATACTTTGAACATCTTTGTCCCCTCCTGCCTCTTTTCTTTGTGTAAACATTGACCTGTTTGTCCAAATAAAATCATGCAGCATTTTAGTTCTGAGTTTCTCAAATCCTTCCCTCTTAAGAAAAGACATTGATGTGACTGTGAAGCAGTGTGTTGAAGAGTCCCAGATCATATACAAGCATAGTCCTGGTGTCAAAAGTGATTGCAGAAGATATTTAAGTACCTTGCATAACTATCACTTCCCAGATTTAATTTTTGCACAAAGCAGCACCATCCATTTCTGGGCTCTCCAATGTAATTTCCCAAGTAGTAAACAAGGTAATACAAGGCTGTGTACCAACCTTCCTAGTCTGTTATCCTCTTTAATATATTTTTCATTGACATTTTTTGGGGCTATCTTTGAACAGTGGATGTTGAAGTTTGCTACCAAATCTGCTCCAAATAATCCTGGTGATTTGAATAATCCTGTCATCGCTCAACAAAAGAGAGGGAAAAGATGCTACTATTCTTTTTCATTTGAATACCCCAACAAGAAGGTCTTACCCCTCTGAATTGAAGAGAAGATCAGAACTTGAAGGAGACAATGAGCAGGAAATCTCATTGCAAGTAGTGGAAAAGAATCAAAGTAATCAGGGCCTTCAGGTGTGATCTGGACCAGTACATTGTGATGATCAGAAAAGAGGCTTAGGAGGAATTTCATGCAGTTGGAAATATCTAATATTTAATTAACTTGAAACTATAGGAAAATATATCATGATCATGATGTCAGAACTATTTGGCACAGAGGAAGGCAAACAAATGAGCGCTTGTGTGAAGTCAAAAATCAACAACAGAATTAAACCAAGGAATTCAGAAATGAGAAGCCCTCCTAGTTATCTGTGTAATAAGTTTCAGGGTGTTGAAGTATAAAAAACAAGAGGAGTTCAAATAGACTGTTATTTGATTTCTTAGAAACAAAAACCTGACTGAAATCACAGAAGTGTTGCCTGAAAGGGGCCTCTGGAGGTATCTAGCTCAACCTTTCAGTAGAAGTGGGATTGTTACTCACTTGGATCACGTCAACCATTGCTTTCTCTACCCGAGTTTTAATTTCTCCAAAACACAGGTTTCACAGCTTCTCTGGGCACCCTGTTCCAGTTCTGCACAACCCTTCCTAATGACACTTTTCCTTCCTAATATTCAAGATGAACCTCCCACACTGTGACTGTTGTCATCTGGCAGTAACAAGAGTTGGGCGCTATAATCTTTGTAGTGTTACTTGGATATTTCTATGTCTGCAACACTCTAAACAGTGATAATCCATCTCATTCAGAAGATCTGTGAGTGTTTCAAAATAATTTCTTTAGAGGAGGTAACTGCGGACTGCCACATCATACTCCAGCAATTAAATTATATCAATCCGGCACATTATAATGCTTTCTGTATCTGTAAGAGAATTGTTTTGGCATGATATCTGAGCTAGACATTATTTGGAAAGGTTTTGTTGTAGCTTATGTTGCACCTTGAAAATATTCATGGCAGTCTGCTAGGAAAAAAGGTATCTGCTTAAGGAATTAATGGTGCTTCCAAGTCAGGGATCCTAAAGTGGAAGCCTGAATTGGTTTGCTCTGGATTGCAAATGTTTGTGTTGGTTGACTTCAGCAGAGGCTTTTACTCTGTAGTTTCCTTTAATGTCCTGAAATAGTGCCATGTGGAGGCAGCTGCGAAGATGGCATTAAGAAAATTGCAGATAATGGTGGGTATGATAACCAAGAAGATACCAGGGTGAGATCTGCTGTTCACCCACACCACCCTCAGAAAAGTAAAACCTTGTGGTTTCTTTGTTAAATGCCTTAGGTTGATGTTGTTCAGTGTCACTCAAGATATGGGTTATTTAGGGTTCATTAGCAGACAGAATACTTGTGATTTGACATGGCATTTTTTTTGTAAGCCTGTTGTATTTGAACTGTGCTGAAACAAGCCCTGGCTGACAGCTGAATGTAGGAAAGTCATTAAAAAAAAAAATCTTTTGTGGTATTAATGGCTGTCATGGGAAATGCTTTTCCTCAAAATTACCTTTTATTTAAGTTTCTGATGTTAAAGGAGGAGAGCCTTTGAGCATGTAGCAAAGCTTAGTGTGTTTGTACAGCATCAGCTTTTCATGCCAGAAGTTCTTATAAATTGGCATCCATTAACCTGGCACGTCCCTGGCTTCAGGAGCACCATCTTTCAATACCTTTTTTGCCTTTGCAGCTTGTACAGATTATTATAAATACAACCCATTTGGAGAAATCCTGCAAGTTCCTAGAGGAATTCATAACCAATATCACTAATGTACTTCCAGAAACTGTCCACACTACGAAACTCTACGGGACCACAACCTTCAAGGTGAGAAGGCTGGTAGATTCACCTCTGGGGAGTTCCTGTTGATGTTTGGTTGGAGAGTATCTGCTTTCTAAGCATGTGTGTATGTAGGGAGCTAAGCTGAGCTGAAAGGTAATTTTGTCATATCCTGGGAAACTTACGCCATCAGACTAGCTTTTGGGTTTGTCTTTTAGAGCATTACTTCTGTCGAGATCATGAGACTTTGTAACCCTAATTTACAGGCTGTGACTGCTGCACTTATTATCTAAAGGATTAAGCAACTTTTAAACAAAAGCGTGATTATTTTTTTTAAATGAATTTTCATTTTGCTGTTTGAATGCTGTACAATGTTACAAACATCTGGCCATGAACTCAAGCTCTTCACTTTCACCCAAGAGGAGAATAGATTTTCAGAACTTATATTTCTGTATCTTTCCACTCATTTTGGTATTATCCCCTAAAAATCAGGGCTGGCAGAAACTGCTAGACTTCCCAGTTTTTAAATCTTTGAATTGTAACCCAGGAGTGTCTGCCCTGGGTATATAAAATCTTAAGGCGGTAATTGGGTCAACTTTGGGGTGTCTGAATCATGCCCCATGGTTGGAGAGCAGGAGATGGGAACAGTGCTGAGGACTTGAGCAACAGGAGGGAATCGGTTAGGGGAGGTTTGCTCTTGGGATAACTCAGCAGGAGGTTAAGGCCCCATGTCCTGAGAGAATTCCATTCGTTTTCCCTTCTGGCATCATCTACCTATTTGGCCCAAGGGTGTGTTTTCCTACCCTTATTCTGGCAGGGAGGCTTCTCTGTGGCCCTCCTGCACCCCATACCTGCACACGGTTTCCATATGAGATGTTCTTCTCCCATCCCTCTGTCTTCCATCCTGCACTAGATTTTTCCTCCTGGTCCCCAGGTTGCATCAGAGGCAGCCACCAGCTTGATCTTGCCTACCACTGACCTGGTGGTACAAGTCCCACCAGCCTGAGCTAACCTGAGGCTGTAGCAGCCGTGTAGTTGCGTACAGGCACTTTGCTACCTCTAGGGCTAAAAGTTGGGTCGGTCTCACGTCCTGTTAGACTTGTGGTATGGAGACTCCATCCCGTGACATATGGTCTTGTTTCCCAGGATGCCCGCCATGCTGCTGAGGAGGAGATCTACACTAACCTGAACCAGAAGATAGACCAGTTCTTGCAGCTGGCAGACTATGACTGGATGGCCATGGAGCCGGGCAGCAAGGCCAGCGACTACCTTGTAGATCTCATTGGCTTTCTACGCAGCACATTTGCTGTGTTCACCCACCTCCCGGTAAGCCATCTCCACACCAAATTGCCTTCTTTTTCTGTCTGGGGAGCGGATGGGCATCCGATGGCACTGTTGAAACTAATGGTTGCTCAAGCTTTATGGAGTGTGATGGAAATGGGGCCTTGGACTGTCAAGAGTTATGAAATAACAAGCCTATTTTTAAAGCAAGCTATTTCACGTGTTACCAGAAGTTGGGTTTCAGCAAGAGTCTCCCCAAGTATTGCACGACTGCTTATGTGTGAATGAGGGAAATATCACAGTCCACCATGTAGAAGTAGGATCATAATTCACTAGCCACCTATATTTAAGATATGTTAACTTTCAGCTTAATGGACATTCAAGGTTTTTTAAGAGATCCCAGTATAGGGGTGTCTATTATTTGAACTGCAGATACATTTCCAAATGTTTGTCAAGTCACTGGATGCCTTACATCAAAATAGTACTCTGTTGGAAGGCAGCATATGTTTCTTTCTTTTCTCTGCTGTCTAAAATATGCCTGTGTTTATGCTGTTAATGCGATCAAAAATGTATTTTATGTTGTTTTTTGCAGTTGGCCGAGTAGTGTCCTGTTGAATAGGAAAAATATAATCATCGGGGAGTTTTGTTTTTGCTTAAACAGCTTTTTTTTCTTTAAATAAGATTTGTTCTGTGCTGTATGGATATATACTTAACAGTATCTTCAATCAGGAGGTATTTTGAAATAGCAAATCCACTGAACACTATATTTGTCCTAAAAACAATTTCGGATCTTTCTTTTTTACTGGACTGTTATTTATTTGTTGTTAGTTGGTGCCCAGGATTATAGTACAGTGGCACACACTGGGTATCTTTCATGAGTTTAGACATAAACAGGAAGAAAAGACTAATAATACACAATGGCAGTTTCCTTCACTCCATTCTGCTTGTTTGTGCTGCTGTGATTGCTCTACTAGAAGGACGTTCAGGCACTCCAGAGCCGTTTTAGGAGGTGTTACAGCCCCGAAACTTGCAGTCTTCCGCATGACTCATGTCTTTGGCCTTCTCTGCCACAGCAGGAAGATTTAGTAGCAGGGTGGAAATGAGGACTGGATGTACTGTGGATGGAGAAGCCACCAAAAGAGAAATGAAAGTGGCTTTTCCCAGTTCTCTGTACCTGGAGGTGTTGCTGAGGAGAAGGTGCTTTCTTGGCTCTTATCACTGGAACAAACCTATAAATAAAGTGTTGCCTCCTGTGCAGAGAGGTTGGAAGGGCTCTTGCCCGTTTTCTTGTTTGGGCCAGGTTTATTGCCAAAACATCCTCTCTGTTGGCAGCCCTGAGCAGCATGGCTGATGGCCGTGAAAGCAGGCATGGGGCAGGTGCCCTCTGGAGTCTGGAGGTGACTGGAGGTGGCTGGATTCCTGAATTGCTAGATTTCTGCTTAAAAAAAGGAGATGTGGCTGCACAGGGATGGGTTATCACCTGGAGACCACTTCTACAAATCATACTGGGAGTACTTACGCAAGCAAGTAATGGAGTTTGACCGGGAAATTGGTCCCTGCACCACAGCATGAAGCATGGCTAGCAGGAGAGATGAGGATGGGGAGAGATGCCCACAATGATTTATGAGATGGACCTGGAGTGATTTATCTTCCTTAAATGTTAATGTTTCCTTTCTGAGTGAGTCAAAATTGTTTTGGAGACTGGGAGGGCAGCTAATTGGTCTAAAAAGGACTGAGACAGATCGAAGCAGCCTTTTCTCTTCCAGAACTGGATTAGAAAGGACCCAGCTGAGAAGAAGGCTGTCTGCAGTTTGCTGTGGTGGAGGTGCCAGCTAATGTGCCAGTGCTGTTCAGCCAGGACACACGCAGCACCTTATCTTCAAAGCATTGCACTGCACTGATCCTCCTGACAGCCCTGAGAGATAGGGGAGACAAGTCAATCAGATGCTACAATCTGATTTGTGAAGCTGTATATCTGGTTAAAAGGTTTGCAGGAGATGTAAGTCTGGGATATTTTAATATATATTGGAGTTTCTTCCTTTAGAGGAGCACTGTGAAGATGCTGTCATTGAACATTGCTGATGGGTCCCCACATACCCTTGCAGGCCATGCTGGGTGAGAGCAAGTCAGAAAAAATCAGAGAACGTGAAAAAGGCACCCAGCTCCCTCGGGGTGTCTGCTGGTTTGTTCTTGTGGAGCTCAAGGGCTTTTTTTTTTCACTGGCTTATTTAGAAAAACATTAAAATTTTTGCACTTTGCCAAATGAAATGTAGGAGATAAGGCATGTGGAAGTCCACATCTGTCTAAAGCAATGCAGAAAAAATGGAGGTGTTTACGGAAGCACCAAAAATATGGGATGAGCTTTATTTATGAAAGGGAAGAGTGAGAGGGGCTCAAGGGGGAAAGGAACTATCTCCAAAAAAGGTGATGCTACACTGCCGGTAGCTCATTAAGAAAAGTAAGTAACTGTGCACCGTCCTTGGATGAAGTGTCCGTGGATGAGGCATCCTTGGAGCATCTGGGAACCACATCCTCTCCTTCCTAGAAGTTGACTCCATGCAACACCATCGCTTCCTGTTCTCTTGTCCTTTCCTGGTTTGGAAATGCCCCTCTCTTCCAGAGCTGATAATCGGGTACCTTCATGTTGAATTTACACGATTTTAAAGAAGTGAAAAGTGTTCTCCTCGAATTCGAACCTGCAACAGTTTTTTTAGAAGAGTGGCAATCTCAGGAGATGACTAAGCAGCAAGAGCTGAGCTACTCACCTGCCTTTTGTCACGACAGTAATTACACCGAGAAAAACCTTCACCTGCTGATCAAAGAAACTTGGCCTGGGCATGTTGGCGGTTACCGTGCTAAAATTACACCAACAAAAACCACTGTCCTGTAATAGAACGGAGCCGAAAGTCCTAAGCTTGCAAAAATGCAGGCGGCTCCTTAACTTGATGGGTGTGAGTAATCCCATTGTCTCGGACAGGGCTGCTCATCTGCAGGAAACTTTTCTGGGGTCAAGGCTTCAGCTTGCCGCAAGGCAGATCAGATGGCCTTGAAGGGTACAGTTGACTCAAGTCAGTGTTTCAGAGAGGGGGTGAAGAGGAGCAGAGATGCTGAGTGAGCTAAAAGGTGACTCCAAGCCAAGATTTGGGCATTAGGTTTTGTGTTTTCCTTTTTGGATACATGTGGCTGAATTTTTCCTGTATTTATTGAGGGGAATCCCAGAGTGGTTGGGTTGGAAGGGACCTCTGGAGGCCATAGAATCATAGAATAGTTTGGGTTGGAAGGGACCTCTAAAGGTCATCTAGTCTGACCCTCCTGCAATGAGCAGGGACATCTTCAACTAGATCAGGTTGCTCAGAGTCCTGTCCAGCCTGAACTTGAATTTTTCCAGGGATGGGGCATCTACAACCACTCCGGGCAACTAGGTCATCTGGTCCAACTCCCCTGCACAAGCAGGAAAAATAACACAGACCAAAGCTAGTCTTGGCTCATGGAGTGGCATGAAGTGGCATAAACTTTGTCTAGTGTTTCAAGCAGGAAGCGCAATCCCTAATTTTTCCTTTAGACCATCAGAGCAGACATTGTGGGAGATGGTGGAAATCACTTGATATTAGGAATTCTTGGAATCGATTTGCTTTTTGTGGCTTTGCTTTGGGACACTGAGCCCCTATCTGGGGAGGGCATGCTGGTGAGTACAGCATGTGCCGGCAGGGCAGAAAAGTTCATGATGAAGTTAACAGGGTTTTGGTGCATACCGCTGCTGCATGAAATTTTCGTGCTGGTTTAGAGCCACAATTCGAAAATGCTTCGCTAAGTGACCAAAATGTCTCAAAGCAAATAGCGCGCTTTTGGAAATGAAAGCATAATTAACATTTGGCTTCAAGGCTGCCCTCCTCCTGCATTAACCAGGGGGAGTCAGTTACTGCTGCTGCTGAGTGTATTAACATGGGATGCTTGGGCCTCCTTTAAAAGAAAGTACAACTTTTTTTTTTTTGTTAGAAAAAAAAACTTCAGGAAGAAAAAAGTATTTTAGAAAAAAAAAAAGGTGGTTTCTGGTTTTCAGCAAGTAAAGGGCCATGGCCTCAAAAATTAACATTTCCAGCATAATACTTTTAAAAGAATGACTGAAAAAGTCTTTTGTCTTTGATGGCTGATTGTTGTTTTTATTCCTTGTTAGACAAGTTAATGTAAATCGCATTGACAGGGCTACTCCAAACACACTGATTTGTTGACATTAAGCTTCTCAAAGATGGAGGGTTGTGTCAACACCTACAGTGAACTGTCAGGTTAACAAAGCAAGGATGTTTTCTTGGGGGAGGGGAGCAGAGTTGAGGGAAAGGGGGGGGTATTTTGTTTTTATTTTAAGTTTCCTTTAATCCTCTGTTAGTCTTGTATCTTGATAACCTCCTTTGGAAGGTAATCAGGGCAGGTCAAGAGGTGATGCTGACCCGGGAAGGGGAAGCAATCTTTCAGCGATCGAACAAACTCTAACCTCTGCCATCTTGAGCAGTTCAGCATGAACTTTCTGCAAAGGGGTTTCTGGGTTAGTTTTTTTTTCCTTTTGTGCTTATTTTTGCCAGATGGCAGGCACAGATTTCAGCTGGAGCCGTGCGAACACTGCAGCTGCTCTGCCTGCAATGTTTTTGCCTTATTCACCATATTGGCATCTCTTCCTGGTTGCAAATAAATATGCCGGCCACAACAGCTCTTGCTTTGGTAGAAGGAGCTTTGGAAGTGTTTATTTTTCTTTTTAAAGAGAACGATTACCTATGTTTTTATTTAAAGAAAAGCAAATCCCTCTGTAATATTTTAAAAGGCAAGGCACTGTGTGTGAAAGTAAAAAATGCCTTGAACTTTGCACCAACCACAGCCTTGACCACCTTGGGAGGGTCACAGGTGGAATATAGCCATCGTGAAAACATCATTTGAGCACCAAAGACACTTTCTTTAGATTTGCACGAGTCCTGTCTGCTTAGATAACATCCTGTTGCCCTCAGAAATGCTGAGCAAGTTTTGCTTGAGCTGATCCATGCTGTCACTCGCTAGGGTTTGACATCCCTCGCCTCCATCTTACAGATGGGAGAGCGGAGGCACGTGGGTGTTGACTTGCAGAGCATACTTAATAGCAATAAAACTGGTCTTGTGGTACTTTGATTTCCTTCTCATCCTTCTTAGACCAGGTTCAAAGAGCCCATATTTTGCTTTATTAATACTCTGCTAACTGCCAAGCAGCCGGTGCCTTGGTTGGAGTGTTGATAGGTTGTAGGCACCTACAGGCAATGACAGATGTGTACCTCTCTGCCTTTCTTGCTGTTGCTTTGCTCTCTTCTGCATTTGACTTTAAACTCCCTGTGTTGTCCTCTGTAGGGGGATGTAGATGTCCACTCTACAATGTCGGTGAGTACAAGACTGCGTGTCATGCGCGTTTGGTCTGCTCTGCTCGCACCTCAAACGTTAGAGGGTGAGTTGAACCAGAAAAGGTCCTTGGTCTTGAAGGGAGGAAAGGGAAAGACTGAGTAGAAGTTTAAATCAATAAGATAAATAAGAGACCAGAAGAAAGGGTTTCCTTTCAGACAGGTTGCCCACAAGTGTACTGTTGCAGTAGCGTTGCTAAATTGTGGCTTTTGGAGCATGATGCATTTAACTGTCTCCTTTTATCCCCCATGCATCTTTAAATGTGCAGGAAATTAGGGGGAAATGCCTGTTATTAGGGAAAGCATGATGAGATCTTCAACCTACTCTTGAAAGAGAAAAGATCTTTGCAAAATTCCCCTTTGCTCCCTGTATTTTGTTCAGACAAATCCCCCATGGGGATTTCAGCCTGACGTTCCTCCTGGTCTAAGTGCTCCGACCCAGGGCTTGGACCGCTAAGCCTTCCCTCTGGCTAGAGTGGTAGAATAGTATTTTATCCAGAAAATAGCATGGGTTCTTGACATTTACTATCTCCCTATTTGCATTAGGGCAATTAGCACAAAGAAAGCAGAGGAGACCTTTCGGACCTGCCTTCTGGTTCAGTGAACCCCTCTAATTGTTGTCATTTCTGCTTGTTTCATGTGCGGGAGAAAAAGCTGTGGCATTTCCCTGGATAGATCGCAAACAAAGTGCTCTCAAGCTACCTTGTTTCCTCTATTCCCATGTCTGCAAGTCAAGGCACGTGCGAGCAAAGCGCGCCTCGTTTTTCTGTCAGTGCAGCCCTGCTCGAAGTGGTTGTGTGGTGTGAGATGCAGCCGGCGTGGAGGCGTAGCCTCTACCTCAGCTTTTGCTTTTCCGCCTTTAACCCCTGCTCTTCATTTTAATGCTGAGCTGCCACAGTGGTATTGATATTACATGCTGCGGTTGGGTGCATGTACCCCTTTTCCTGGAAACTGAGCATAGCTAAGCCTTGAGTATTTGCAGGCTCTGGGCACCTGGGGGTTTCTAAGTCAACATCAAGGTCTCAAATCAACGCCAGCTTCTGGAAAGAAAGAGCCTTGTTAAAGCAATTTGAGGCCAGCTTCCATCAAAGCCACGGCTGGATTGCTGGGAGGGCTGCGGGAGCTGCCCGCTCCACCGGGCAGCAGACAGGGATGCTTCGGGCATCCCCCCACAGCTGCAGGTTTCCAGGAGCGGTGTTGAATGTCGACCGTCCTGCGTGGTGTCCTTAGGGTGTACGCTAAGAGAGACAGATGCAGAAACTGGTATTGCCTCTGGCTTTTCAAGGCTTTCAACCATTTAGAAGCCAGATGTATTTATTTCTTTAATTGAATCCAGTGCCTAGACAGCTATGGAGTCAGCTTCCTATGGAGAGGGGTGCATTAGTTTCATTAAGGTAAATCAATGAAAAATAATACCTGGAGGTCCCCTGGAAAGGGTCAGGAATGGAGTAATCCCTTTATATGGCGGGACTTTGCTAGCCTACTCTTGGTTTTGTTCCTAACTGCAACGGATTTCAATTTTCCTTTAACCCCTCTAATTTTCTGTTCTCTAGGTAGTTTGTATTAATTGGTGGAAATAAATCACTAATCCGTCTGTCTAAAAGAGGTTGAAAAATAAAAATCTGATTGCGCAAAATAGGAGGACAAAGGTGTAGTTGTAACTGAGTTTAAAACATCCAGTGGGAAGTAGTTGTGGCTAATCTTGGAAATTTCTTGGTTTTGTAGATTTAGACACACATTAAAAAAAGAAAAAGCAAGTTCCCTGGGATGCAGACATGGACTGGGCATGAGCAGTGTCCAAAATCTTCTCTATGTGGTCCTCAGGGGGCTTCCTCTGCTCTCCAGAGATGATCTGAGTCTCTTGAGGGGTTGCTTGGACCGGCTTGCCATGAAGGTTGGGCACAAGCCCTTTAAAACAAGGGTGCCTCAGTGGGGAGAAGATGGGCTGGTGACTGGAGCTGTGCTGTGGTCCCATGCTGCCCGCCTTGCTGCATTTCGGTGGCTGTGCATCACTTTCCTGGTCTTTTCAAATGTCTCTGAAGTCCCAAATACTTACCAAAATGAAGGCGTTGAAACAAGAACTAATGGTTGCTTTAAAGCAAGGAGCAAAACATTCAGATACACTGGCTTTAGCTTTGTTGGCTGGAGAGAAGGCTGACCTCTGATTAACCCAAGAGCGCTAGTTAACTCAAATCTGGGTAAGCCAAGTTATCTTGTAATTACACGGTTTCTTGTCTGCTTTCAGCACTTTGAAAATTAATTGAGGCTAAAATGCCCAATCTTATAAATCCTTTAAACCAGGCTGTGCACGCTTCCCTAGGTATTGCTTCCCTTTGTGTAGTTACCTTGGCATGTTTGGCTTTGATTTTTATTTTACAAACTTAGATTTATAAAGCTATTTTATGCTTACTTTTGCATGCATGTACATACACAAAGAATCAGATGTGTGGTACGGCAAATTTGGCAGCCGAAAATCCATCCTCAGTGGAAGGAATCCAAACATGCCTGCTGCCTCCTGCACCAGAGCCCCAGTGTGTATCTTCCAAAAACCCTAAGAGAAGTTAAAGTATGGGTTGGTTTTTATTCCCCCCCCTTTAGGCTCAAATTTAAGGAAAACAAGACTTTACAATTATATTCCCTGCTCTTATTTCCTCCACTGGCAACCTGAAATCTTATAAGACTTCTCTTAAGTTGTGTATGTGCAAAGGAACATCGATGAATACCACATCTGCTTCCAAAGCCCCCAGCTATCTTCCTTAACGTATCCGTGGGAGGAGACCCACCTGCCCTAGAGAAGCCCAGTCTTCAAGTGCAGTGTCCTTTGGGGTCCCCATGCAGAGGTCACTTGAACTGAGGTCACACGGAGAAGCGTTAGGAGCTCATGCCCATCATTCAGAGCCAATAGCTGCCTGAGCATGGTTGAGTGCTGTTGGTATGGTTGAAGTAGCTGCAATTAAGGACATACCATTTTGTGACCATCATAGGGGTGCCTTTACACAGAGATATGTTCTCTCTGGATCTTGTAGCGTAGGTTAGATGTGATAGAAAGAGCAAGCAAGCAAAGCGTTTAAAAGTGCAGATCCTTATGGATTTCTCATGATAGCTGTGGTCTTTCTTCATTGTGTTTCATGAATGGCAATAAATAAGGAGAGTCCGATGGGTTAATTGAAAAACAAGATAGCAGAAATTAGCTTTCACCATCTGTCTTTTTCTTCTTTCCATTTTAAAGTATAACATCTCAATATTGAAAATGGAAATTTAATGTAAGATTTAGATTTTGGAAAAATGTAAATGTGTTGGTCACTCAGTAATCAGCTCTGCTTGGGGAAAAAAAAAGTCTCCTGAGTTGGGCTTTGATGGCTCATGGAGTAGAAATGGAGTGGGTGGTGCTTTTTTTTGTTTTTTTTTTGTTTGAGCTCATCCGTTTTTCCAGTCTGTTCAACATCTGGGTCTTAAGTCATTAGTTGCGTTTCCAACAGGCGGCCATACGTCACGGCAACATGCCGACCCTTCCTTCGGCATCTCGGCAAGCAGAAAACTGCGTAAAAGGGGAATCTGGAGCATCTGTTTGTGTGCAAAGGGTGAGAAACTCTTGGTGTCAGTGTGCTGGAGGGCTCCGCCTTGAGGATGAGTGCAGCGTGCTGTGCTGCAAGTCTCAAGATCTTTTCCCTTTTATTTATAACGTCAAATTTAATTATAAAATAACACAGCAAAGATGAAGGGATTCAGTTCATTCTCTTTGGGTCTTCCTACTGCCATAATTGGCAGATGCTTTGCCCTGATAAATCAGCAGAAAGAAACGTGGTTCTAGCTCTCGTACGTTAGGGGAAAAATAAAAAAAATCTGTATTTAATCAACTTTTTGTTTCCAAAATGGCAGCTGCTTTGTATTTAATGGAAAAATCAGGCTCTTCCCAATGGAAAGAATGTTATTCCCAAAGTGAATACAAAACAAAATAAAAGCCACAAAAGAGGAGGATGAAATACGTCTCTTTTTTTTTTTTTTTTTTTTTTTTTNTTTTGGAGCTGCGCGCTCCGATCATGGTCGGGCCACAGCTCTGGTTTGCGTCAAGTAACTTGGAAAGTCTCAGCTTGTGGACACAGGGACCAGGAGAGAGCCTCACTCTATGTTAGGAGGCACAAATAGGACAGAGAAAAATTAGGGCTACTTCGTGCTTCTTGCGTGCCTGTAGAGACTCACTAACTGCAGGTTATTTGTGCGTTTAGTTCCTTTGCAGGCTAAGATACCTCTACTGTTAGAGCACCATGTTTTTTCCTTGAAGCCTCTTGTTGCAGAGTCTTGGCATCTTTTTCAGAGGTGAATGACCTTTGTGGAGACCTAAGTGGTGAGCACGTGAGGAGGAGAAAACTGAGGAGCATCAAGCACATGCCTTGTCTGAGCCCATCCAGCAGGTCCACGGGTCGCCATTCTTCCTTGGGGTCGCAGTGGATCTACAGCACTGTCCTTTGTTGGTCTGCTGCTTGTGTTTGCTTTGCAGTGTTTGGTCTGAAATGCATTTAAATGTCAAAAAGTAATAATTTACTGCTGGGGGGAGGCTGCCAAACTGCCTCTGTGGCAAGTCAAATGCCCCAGGTTTGTACAATTTGGTTTAGGGTTCCCCCCTGCTGCTGGGCCAGGGGTGTTGAGCCACGCTGTGAAGATACCTTTTGGGGAAAGGAGAAGTGGTTTGCACTGTCGTGACATGCTCTGTCAATGTATTTAGGATTTTGTGTGGGTTTTGGTTGCTGCTTCCCTGCTGGTCCCTGCATCCCTGTCTTGTGATGCAGTTCCTTAGTGCAAGAAGATGGTGCAGGCATTTGCAGTGCAGCTCATAACAGCGTGGAGTGTTTAGAGAGCAGGTAGATGGGAGTTTTTTATCTTTTATTGTTTAAAAAAGAGGGTCCCATAAAGAAAGCAGAAGGCATCAGATTTGCAATGTGATTTTGATGCCACAGGCTGAACTCCAGCCTGGTGGGAGAGTCAGGATCAGATGGTTACGTGATTAATGAGAGCATCTGCAGTTAAATCAAGTGGCTAATAAGGATAAAGCATATAGTTCCTAGTGTTTCTCAAAGTGTAATGCTATTGTACACCTAACTGAGACTGGCAGGAGTGCTTTCCCACCCATTCCCAGTGTGAAGGTCCTTGCGCAGATGTCTGATGCATCTTAGGAGACCAGACAGCAGCTGGATGCTCCAACGCAGGTGCTGCTCATTTTGGGTAAGCCAGGCTCTGCACAGAACTGTTTCCATGCTATAGACTTTAAAAAAAGCAGTTAATTAAAAATATCCTGCCATGCATTTGGATGGTGTGCAAGGAAAAAGATGCAGATCTTGGAATCCTCTATTTCCTTGGCATTTTTTGCATATGTGCATATGCAAAAAAGAAAAAACCCTAGCAGCTGCCCAGCTTAAGCTTTGCTGCAAACTACTGAGCATCTACAAAAAGACCTCTGCCCAGTTGTGTGTTTGTGTGTGCCTTTGTAAGGCTTCAAAGAAACTGCCCTGTGCTCAGTTGTAACAGCTGCGTCCCGAGGTACTTCCGTTCGCCACCCCTGCCCTTCCTTCTATTTATTTATTTTCCTATTAAAAAAAAAAAAAAGTAGTAGATGTCACTTTTTGACTCGAACAGCGCAGCCAAAGCGAGGGAAAAATCTTGTGTTTCTGTACATGCTCATATCCTGGATCCTCTTATATCCTGGATCGCACAATTATATGTGGCTACAAAATCTTTCAGTTGTGCTTTTGCTGTTGGGTTCATTCGCTTGTGCTTGTAAGCAAGTAGATGCAATTTGTAGTGCTAAGACCCCTTGATGCCTATGTAGGAAAAACCTTGCTATGGAGCTGGTTAATTGACAAATTGTCATTTGGTTAAAGACAAAAAAAAACCAACCCCAAAACCAAAACCCCAAACAAACAAAAAAAACCCCACCCCCCAAAAAATCAGAATAAAATAACATTTCGGATCTGTCTGTGGGAGCTGGTTGTGACTGTAACCCCTTATGTGAGTACTGCTGTGCTGCTCTGTATGACAGCCTTGAGTCTCCCAACAGCTTCAGCCAAAATAGCCTCCAGCTATTGACCTTGGGCATCTTCATCACAGCCAAACTTTTATGTTTTTTCCTCTTTTATTGGAATGTGAGGGGTTTTGTATCAGGCTGCAGTGGTCGGCGTAACTGCCTGGTTTATTTTTTGTGTGGTGAGGGTAATCGCTGTATTTGCCTTTCCGCCCCCCTTTTCTTTTTTATTTGTCTGGTTGCCTCTGAGCTTCTGTTGGGAGTTCAGCTTTGTCATGTGTTTGTCTTGCTGCCTTCCCTTTAGTGCTCAAAATAGAATATAAGTGGTAAATGTTTACTTCTGAAAATGACACCCTGTCAATTTTTTTAAATACCTCTGGAAGACAGCCACTTAAACATGGGCTTGTGGTCAGCTTTTGCATGTGTTTGAAAGCAATCCTGCTTCAGTCAGAGGATGGTGGCCTTCCAGGTTGGTTGGAGCAACTGCTCTTTTCTTTCTTCAGATGCTGTCAGCTTTCCAGGTGAGTGGGTCTCTGCATGAGACAAATTTCACTCAAAATTGTATTAGTTGGCACTGCTTTAAGGTGTTGCTCTTCATAGGTTTACTTGGTGAACCTGAGATATTTTAGTGGTGGAAGGCTGTCTCTTGAACCAAGCTATTGCATGATAGGGATGATTGAAGTCATGGGAAGACCGAAATCTCAGTTTCACTCGGAAAAGGCTATGGAAGTACCTCGGTGGTGATAATCTGTTTAAATCTGATAATTTGCTAATGGCAACAAAGCTTATTCCATAGGTGACTATAATCTGCCCTGTTCCCAGCCCAAGTAATCAGTTGTAGAGGGAAGGGGAGCAATGCCAGCAGCTCGTCCTGAGGAGACCATCAGTCCTCCTCCTAAACCAGAAACTGTCGTTCATTGGGTCACTTCTGGCATGGCAGATCCTGGGGAGAAAGAGGCCTTTCTTATTTCTGGTAAATTAGGGCACAGGTGGCTGTCCCATTCACTGCAAGTAGCAGGATGGATTTTGGAGCTGTGGGAAGGGAAGCTGTTGACATGAAGGCAATGTCATTGACCATTCCAGTGGGTCCCAGCTGTGCATTGAATCCGAAATGCCTTCCTCAAACATGTGTGCGGTCATTGCTTCTCTTTTGATAACTTTGGGCATTAGGAAACATCTAACTTTGTAACTGCCAAGTAACATGAAGACCTGATGCGAGTCCAAGGCTAGGGAGCATCCCTTTCCCCAACAGGCATTGCTCTGTGTTCAGGAAACCTGGCCCACAAGTGTTGTTCATCATCAACCTTCTCTTGTTGGCTGGAAGGTTTCTTCTTCTTTTCTTTGGCAAATTTCAAAACCACGTGACTGTCAACTTGTAGCTTGGTGCCAGTTGCCTTTTTGCAAGTCTGTCAGTCAACACACTGGCTTCAGCATTTAGCTCCTGGGATGACTTCACGGAGCCAGAGATCAAATACGGAGCTTGACAGTGGTTGAAAACAATAAGCAACCATTAATGTTTGCATATCAGTCACCTCTTGCGTCCCCCACAGGTCACATTGAACTCAAAGTGACAGGGCTCAGCCCACAGCATGTTCCCTGCTGGAATCCAGGAGCTGGTCTGCTTTCATCCTTGCTCTTTCTATAATGCAAACAATTTTGGGAGGAAAAAGTGATTTCTTCTTCTTAATAAGGGTTCTGCAAAGCCAAGTAAATAGAATTAACTAATTAAGAATTGTTCTCTTGATACCAAATCTGAAGCTAATACTCTCAGGGGATGAACTTGTTTTTCCTGGGATGTGTAGTGTTGTCTAACTGTATAGCACTTAACAAGTCTAATTGTCTACTTGAGAAAGACGCTGTGTTGATTCTCCATTTGTATTAAGCATAAAACTTAGAAAAATTAACTTTTCTTTTTGTTAATCTGTGTTGTTACAAGTGATTTGATGCTCATGCTGTTGTGTTTTAACTCCACGTGGTTGCTTCCATTCTTGTGCCTTAATCTGGGCTTGGTTTAGCTGTCATATCCTGCAGTTCTCCAGATCAGCATCTTCTCTCTTTTAAACACTGGGGCAGATGTTTTCTCTACCTTTCCATCAAACTCCTCAGTGCTCTGAGGCCACTATAAAAGGGATATCAATTTAGGAAGCTTCCCTGCCCCTTGTCCCTGCACTGGGTCCGTGTGATCCTATGCTGCCGGTCTGTAGGTCCAAGCTTTGATTTTGGACCACAGTCCATGTACGGTTTCCTCTCTGCACCATCAGAGATGCACCCGTAGAGGCCGGTATGGCCAAGCTGGTCATTGATACTAGCTGAGCTCCTGCCTTCAGAGGGGGCATCTTGGAGACCACCCTGCTCAGGGTGGGCATTGCTGCACTAGCCTGCGGGCTTGGCCAGTGCAGAGGGGGATACCTTTTTGTTACCTCTCTTTGTTTTTCTCAGAGCTCACGCGTGTTGCTCCTGGACATCTTTGACCTGAATACACTCACTTTTATTTGCAAGATATTGGGTGCAGATCCACAGCTTGCTTTTTTTTTTTTTAACAACAAAAAAACCCCACAACCAACCAACCAACCAAAAAACAAACAAAAAACCCCTACCCCAAACCCAACAAAAAACCCAACCAAAAATCCCCACAAAACCCACTTTGTCAAAATTGAAAATGGATTTCTGGCAATTAATAAGAGGTTTGTTTGTTTTTTTTTTTAAGTAAACCTCTTAAAACCAGCAGAGTACTCATTGTACATTTGTTTTGATTGGGAAGTGTTAATGTATCTGGGTAATGGGTTTGGGTTTTTTGCCTTCTTCAGTGACTGCAGAACTATTGTTTTCTAAAAACAACAAAAAAAGGCAACTAAAAAAATGCATCAGGGTGGTGTTAAGAACCTGGCAAATCAGGATCACACAGGCAAGCCAGGAAATTTCCTCATAAGAGTTAGCAGAGCTGATTTACTGATTTTGCCCATGGTTTAGTGAGATCTGGGGCTCCAGAGCTGACGGCAGCAAGGACAGTCCAGAGGCATCTGGGACGGGAGGAGATCATGCCTGGGGGTCTGCAGGGTCTGAAGTCTTCATCCATGCCTGTGCAGACAGTATCTGCTGGAATTATTCTTGGGTTTATGTTGCCGAACAATTGCTTGTTATTGTAGCATCATGTTTCCATTTTCTGCAAAATATTCTACCAATATTGCATTACGAATTGGAAAAGTCAGCAAATTCAGTGTTGAAATTGTTGGGACAACTTGTGGTGCTTAAAGAAAAGTGGATGTTTAATATTGAGGAATTCCAATTTTTTGTCCCACTTTTCTGTTGTACGAAGTCCATCAATTTGCACATCTAAATATATTTAATCACATCAATCCCAATGCTTGTTGCAGATTAAAAAAAAATTCTGTTGGTAGGAAAAAAATAAAAATCATAAAAATTGGAAACTCTGAGACCATTTGAAACCTGTCAGGCTTTGTTTTTCATGGAAATGCTGCATTAATTCTTTGGTGAGTTGGTGGAAGCATTCTCCGTGCTACAGTAAGACTTTTGTTTGCATTTCAGTGACCACATTGAACCTAATTTTGGCCGGGCAAAAAGTGGGAGCACTGGCAGATTCCTCCTCGACAAAGCCAGAGCTGCTCCTGTAGGGTGGTGGGATGGCGCCTCTGGGACAACCTGCTTGGGTCTCTTCTGGGACCCTCTGGTTAGTGTCCCTTGCCAGCTCATCCACCACCATGGCTCTGGCAGCAGGCGGCAGTAGGTGTGTGCTGAGGAACCCCCTCTCCCTGCCTGCCATGAGGTGGGTAGTGGCAGTGTATTCCTGATTGCACATTAAGATTAATGGGTATTTATTTTAACAACCATTCCATTTCAGTAGCTTTTCATGAGTCCTTTGATAGCAAGTTCCTTAATTAACAAGGCAGCCTTTCAGCGTTTCCTTTCCCTAATTGTTAACATATTTGCTGTTTTCAAACAAATGGGCTACCGTGAGGAGTGCTGGCTCTGTAGCCTCCATACTGACCTTCCCTGCAGTGGCTGCCCATCCTCCTGGGAACCCAGAGGCTTCAATCTGCTGCCCAAGGATGAAATACAGATGAAAAAAGATTATTTCATGGCTGATCTCCTGAGGTGTGATTGATGACTTGGGGTCCATGGGGATATGCTCCAGTAGGTGCCCCCGGGTTGTGTCTTTACAACAGCTTCAGAGGTTTGGCTCTGCCCTTTCACTGGTTGGCATGGCCACAAGGAACCTCTCTAGATGCCCTACCCACTGTGCCCAGAGGAGGCCTTGGTGGGACAGGGAGAGTAGCATGGCCTTGAGAGGTGTTGTGAAAACCCCAGCTACAAACAGGTTGCATCAAAGGCCATGGACAGAGGGATTCATTGCCAGAAATACAGTTACAAACTGATCTGAGCCTCAAAAGAAAAACCTATGGCTTTTGCTCTGCTAATGTGCTCAGAGTTGCTGTATTTCACTGAACATTAGACTAAGCTGGAGCTTGGTGGTGGTGGCCGGGCAGGCACTTGGGTGTCTTCGCTGTTGAGTTCTGTCAGGTTTCACCCATGACCCTCATTCTGCCTGATGCAAATCCAGTTCATTTTTAGTGAGGTTTACAAAGGTCTTGAATATACTATAGAGGTATTCCTGGAATTGCTTCATGAGATTTTAAGCTCTTCATTTTTCTGTCAAGTTGGTAAGTGAGCTAATGGTGACTTTAAAATGTTTGTTTTCCCCCTTCTCTGCAGACAACTCAGGTTGTGGTTGCGTTCCACCTCCTTTATCTTCCTCTTCAAATCTCATTTTGCGTTTTAAGTAAATTGTTCCTGAGCTGGAGGGACTGCAGCATTCAGACAGGTGATCCATTTCTGAAATACAGGCAGGGACTGAGATGGTTTGGAGTTGCAGTGGGGAGCAGAATCAGGATGTAACCCTGCAATTTCTTAGGGTACTGGCACGGGGAGGGCCTCTGGGAGTGCCACTGGTTCCGCCACGCGCTCACAAAAATCATCAGGGTAATTAGCACAAGGTCTGAGCCGTCCCAGCTGAGCAATGCGGCTCCTCTGAACCACGGGGTTTTCTAGGAGCAATGATGTCTAGAGATGACATCTTGGAGGCATCTACCTCAATCTCCATGCCAAGGCACATGTCCTAACACAGTTGCTGTGGGTGGTGCAGCTAATGATTTCGGGAGGGAGGTGAGGCTGGTGGAAAACCCGTCCATCATGGGCTCAGCTTCGCCCCAGGGTAAGCGGGGACTCTTCCTCCCAGCACTGTGGGAAAGCTGAAAAATGAACTGGGGGGGGAAGGAAAATACGACTATGAAGTCAACCTCAGTGGTAAATAAATGCCAAAGAACCAAGACGGGCATGTTGTATTATAAGGATGTACTTCATGTCTGCCAGCATGCAGCTCAAACCATCCCAAGTGTGAATATGAACAGCCTTTTTCACTTGCAGCAGCGGCAGCTTATTAGTAGTGATATATCAGTGGCCTGGTTCTGTTTTTATTCCTGTCAACAATAGCTGCTTATCAAGCAGATATTACACTGTATTTCTGGGGAAATAGTCTAAAACTGATGTTTATAAGTCTTTGCTGATCTTATAAGGAGCTGCTGTAAGTGGGCATCTGTTGTGCTGAGTGTAGGGGTGAGGCAGAAAAGGATTATGTTCAGTCTTATTTATAAGGCTAGGTTCAGTCTTATTGGTAAGAGTGAAAAACATAAATTCTGGAAGGGTTTTAAATCTTTGTGCCCAGGGAGTGAGATGCTGGTCATCCCTGGTGGTACCTTCTCTTCTCTAGCCAGACATTTAGCACAATGATTTAAACCTCTGTGACGCCTCCAAGCCCTCTGATAGTAAATATAAAGAAAAACAGAATAATGCTTAAAAGGTGGAAAAAAATACTGGCATATACTTTTGTCTTTCATCCAATAATATTGGATCTAAATGTCAGGCAACTGTACATCCCTAAATCTAAGATGGAAGACCAAGTCTTTTTTTAAAGCAGGATGTTTTTTAGGTATTTAAACTCTTAAGAATAATGGAAATAAAGGGTTGGGTTCTCAGCTGGCACAAGATTCAGCTTCAAAGTTTTCAAAGACACAATGCACATTTGCACCTGAAAAAAGTTTTGGTCCTGCCCAAATCCTGTGTGGAAAAAGGAAGGAGGAGGCAAGGCTGAGCCAGAAGCTGCTCCTGGGCTTGTTGATTGGATCCCTTTTACCATCTCTGCAATGAGTTGCGGTAGAAAATATTTGCAAAGAATGTCCTAAAATTCCACTTACATGCTGCTTTCACGGTGAAGACTAAGCAGAGTTGTGCTGTCAAGCCCTGATGATTAAATTCCTTTTTCCATCCCGTCTTCCTCTCATTTGACTTATTAACTTGACATTTCATCTCAATTATTTGCTCTTCTTCACGCCCTCCCAGTGTCGCTTGTCATTCACTCTTTATTCGGGCAAGTCTGTCTGGTCAAAGGAATGTGTATACCGGGGCAGGCATGTTTGTTGCGGCTGGTGCAGGTGTAGGTAACCCTTTAGGTACCTTCACGTATGCTGATCTGACCCTTGTTTGGCATGCAAGAAGGTTGTTCCTCTTAAATTTTTGTCAGTGGGGCAGAAAACCTTCCGAGGGGTTTTCCTTTTGACTTCAGCTGGTGTTGAGCATCTCCAAGACTTCTCCAAGGGTTCTTCTCCAGTCCTCTGTGCAAACTCCTGCTGATGTGCAAGCATGAGCTACTCATTGGATTTTTCTCATATTCTTCCAAGAAGGGTAAGAAACCCTGTCCCACATGCCCCCATGTATGGGTGAGGGGTCCCAGGGCAAGGCTGCAGAGCTTTGCTTTCTCATCCTCTGCTTCCACCTGGGTCTTCTGCTCAATAACACGTCAAAACTACTCGGTCGTAGAAAAAACTCAAGTATCTGTTGGAAGTAATGAAGAAAAATCACAGTCAGGTGGTGGTGCGCTTCCCACTGCCGTCAGGGATGAGGAAATGGCACGAGCAGTGTTTTAAATAACCAAATGTGTCAGAGAGGCACAAGTAAATGATGAAAAGCAAAAAAACCCCAGGGCTCCGCTAAACTTTATGGTTGCCATTCTTCATCTTAATTTTAGTGAAGGTGTTTGTTTGGAGGTGAGTAATGAACACTCCTGGAGCCTGGGAACGGCAGCGAATAGTGGAGAATGAAGTACCCTGCCTCGTAATGCATGAGTCTGCTCTTTTTTTTTTTTTTTTTTTTTAATAAAAAATGATTTATTTTTCCCCTCCTGCTGAAGATGAATATGGCCTGAAGATCCAAAACAACTTTGCAAAGCTGGTAAGAACGCTTCCCAGCACATGCCTCAAACATTTGCTCATCTCTCCGTGTCATGCTAATGAGACTTGTGATACTTAGCTTGAAACACCGTGTAAACCCTCACTTTAATCCCAGTTTAAATACAATTTGTAAAGTGCTTGTAAAAATCTGCAAGATGTCCTAAGCTACTCCTTGTTTGCAAGAAAGCGTGTTAAAGTCTTTTGTGTGCATTTGAAAACATAATCTCCTGCTGAAGCTGTTTTCATGGTAGCACCATTATCCAGAAATATTATTAGGAGGTTACACATTGCAGACATCAGGATCGTTCTGTGCAGCCAGCGGGTTTGTGCAAGTCTGTGCTCTTGTGCCAAAGGATTTCCCCATTTTTATGGGTTTAATATGTGTTGCAGACCTGTGCAAATCTTATCTGCCAAATCTCATCTACCCAAATCTTATTTGCCACAAATTGTGGATGGTACACAGCAATACTTAAGGAATGGGGGAAATCTTTTGAGCATTTGGCAATGAGCAAGAAATTTGGATAGGCTGAAAAAAAAATGCTCCCACATGTTTTGCGCCCCTAAATGACCCTTTGTTTTAGTTCACTGAGAGCGTGGCAGCTGTGACCTGTAAGACTTGCTGCTATGATGCAAAATAAGTTAAAGAAGAAGAAAGGAAACCTTAGCTTTATCAGCATTGTGTGTGTGAGATGGTCCGAGTCTGTTTGATGGCCTTATGGGTGTTTTCGTTTTCCTTTTATGCTTCTGGTCATCAAATTGGATTTTCTGAAGTACTTGGCTAAATTCAGTGTGCGCTCCCTGCTTCCTCCTGAGCCTGGTCCTTGAGGTGACCAAGCTCCTACAAGGCAGAGTATTGTTCCTCTGTGGGACAAGCCAGCCAACACCAGGGTGGAGGCACCTCTGTTGGTCTCAGAAAGGTCTTTGCCTCCTCCATCCCCTTGTGGCATCTCAAGAGGGTGAAGAATCTGTAGGCCTTTATGGAGGATCTCAGTTCTTCATGTCTGTGCTCATCAGCTTCCCTTTCTTCTGATGGTGGCTCTCCTGGTAGGTGATGCTTTAGCCAGGTCAGGGCATGGGAGCTTGAGCTCTGTGACCTGCTTATGGCCTTTCTTAGGAGATGAAGGTTTCTGCGCACCCGTATCCCTTTCAGCTGGGGCTGCCTCTCCTGTCCCATGGCCCATCCCTACCCCGACCATCATCCCTTCCCTTAATACTGCTCTTTTTTGAACATCATAAATCCTCAGAGGCATTCTGGGCTTCCTACTTGACAGTTCAATTTTGTCAATGCAGGGGTTTCATTCATAAATTGATGATTAGCTGTTTCAAATTCAACAGTTCAAAAATGGAAGCATGCTAATTAAATTGTCTGTCATAATTACTCTTCTCCTGCTTTGCAGTTTTTTCAATTGGAAAATGTGAGGCTTATCTAGGGTAACTCCTTGCTATGAGTTGTTTGTATGATTTATAGCTTGAGATTTCAGTTCCTCAAAAGTGAAACATAACTGCTTAGCTTAGAGACAATTTGTTAAAAATAAATGTTTACTAACAACATTCTCAATTTCCTTAATAGCTGAAACTCATAAGTGGTTATGCTTTCATTATAGATATAAGCATTTCAAGTGATTTAAGTAGTTTCAGCACAACAGCCTCGGCTGCGGCTGCCTCCCTGTAGATCCCCTGTTTAATCAGCAAAGATTTAGGGATGGCCCGGGAGAAGACAAGCATTGATAACTGTGTTCCCCATGGTACAAGCAGGCGCAAGATGCAGCTGGGTGCTTGTGGTCATTCCCCACCACCCAGCCCTGGGAAGCAATCCTATCTGTGTAAACACCAAGTGACTTCAATAGCCTCCTTGACTTGACCGTTTCCTTCTCCTCAATCCCCATTGGCGTCTAGAACTGTGCTGCACATTGCTGAAAGTGGGCTGAATGTGTTGGAGACACCATTGTCACAATGGTGTGGCCCCAGCTCTCTGCTCCCACGTAGCCAAGGCTAAACCTTGAACTATGAGTCTCTGCTGTTGAAAGGGATTTTGGAATTCCCATCTTGGAATATGTATGGATGCTGGTGTAGTTGTAGGCTGGAGTTTTGAATTGTCATCAGCACTATTTTGACCTATCGGCAAGGTTACTTCAGGCAATCTACGTAGGATGTCGAATAAAGTATGGTATGTTGTCTTGCCCACGTTCGGATGTGAAAATGAGAGATGCTTAGAGCTCTAAACACCCCCAAGGTTCTGTTGGATTTGAGCTGCTCCCCAGCACTCTGCACCGGACAAGGTCTAATCTCTTTAAAGGCAGTGTCTGTGAGATTGAGCGCTACGTGAAGGTCCCGTAGCATATGGGACATGTTAAAGAGGCTGGACTGGCAGGTCCCAATCTAAAGAAGTTCCTCTTCCATTTTGCAGTTGATGGCCTTAATAAAATCTCCCTTTTCTCTTGCAGGGGAAGGTGGCACAGACAGCTTGTATGTCGGCATGTAAACACCTCTCCACCTCGCTGATGCAGCTGCTGCTGGAAGCCGAAGTGCGGCAGCTGACGCTGGGCGCCTTGCAGCAGTTCAACCTGGACGTGGAGGAGTGTGAACGTAAGAAGCAAAATCATCTCTTTTTCTGTGGTTTGCTTTGCCCGTTTGTATGCCAGGACCCAAGCCAGGGCTTTTAGTGGTGCCAAGTATTTGGGGCTGGTGGACGCCTGCAGAGTTCGCTGGGGCTGTCCACGATGATACTTGGCAATATCTTCAGGACAGAAGCAGCCCAGCAAATTTGAAGAGATCAAAGCTTTACTCTTCTTTCTTCTCTTTAATGCTGCCTTGATGCTTTCCAGACCATCCCCGCTTTTTGAGATGGAGTATTTTAAAAATAGGAAAGATTAGAGTGGGTAAAACATGAGGAGGGCTAACAAAAAAATCAGTTTACTTATGACTGTTTCTGAAAACAATAACTGGCTTATGTTCTTAAGAAGTTCTGGTCCTCTCCTGACCTCAGCTGTTTGTCTTCTCTATCTGCTGCAGGGATTTTTTTTCTCAAAGTGAACCCTTTTTGCATGGTTACTATTATGGAAAAGAGATGTCTTGTGACAAAATAACTACATCTATTTAGAGGTGTGCATGGTGAATCACGGTGCAAGCACTATGGCTTTGCTCTCAGCCCTGCTCATTTTGGTTCATCGAGCTTACACCTGAATTCGCTCTGAAATCCTAAGGTTTTCCTCAAGTTGCTTGTTATCCTGCTCAACAGAAGAGTTCAGAAAATATAGCTCAAACTGACAAAATGCCTTTTTTTTTTCCTATTTTTATAATTTAAGCTAAAGCAGGGTGAACACACTTCTGCACAGGAACCTCTCTTCCTTATGACAGGGATGGATTTATTATTGGGATTAATATTGGGATGGGATAGTGGCTGTGGCTATGGAAAACACAGAGCTTGACAGGGTTGATAAAGAGTTCAGGAGTTTTTTTAATTCCAGAAAGGGTAAAGTATTTTGGGGAAGATTTTTTTCCAAATACCCACCTTTTTGTATTTCTTGGTTGATGAGGAGATCGGGATGCGTCTTGTTTAGAACATGATAAACCCGTTTACTGTAGAGTCTTCTGAAATGCAGTTTGGCCCATTGGGGCTGCCATTAAATCCAGAGCAAAATAGTCCCTGGCCTCAGTATGAATGGTATTGGAGCCTAAATAGCTGTGAGTTTGCTTTTCTTATCTCTGATAACTCAGTGGAATCAGTTGTGTTTCATTATCGTCTGGCCCTTACACGTCAAAATTCTTCCAGCCTTTATAAAACATTTTGCTGATCATGTTTTACTTCAGCTGCACCCATCAATAGTGAGATTAAATTCATTTCTGAGAGAGATCACTCAGTAAGATTTTTGGTGTTTCCAGGGGGTATTTTTTAATGTCCTCTTGCTAATTGCCAGCACTGTCAGCTGAGTAGCCTGGGAGAAGAATCCCTGCTTAATGAATCATATACAAAATTTGCAGCTATATCATATGTCATAATGCAAGCAATACCTTATTTTTCTTTCAGAAGCACCCTTAGCCTTAAAGTCTGGCTAATTTGTGTCCCGTCAGCGTGTCAGGGCTGCACCAGTAGCAGCTATGTTCCCAGTCAGTGTCCACAGAGGAACAGGCAATGTTACTGAGAATAACAGAAAGGATTTGTCATCAATAATAGTTTCCTTCATTTTCTTTTGCTTGCAAACAGTCTCGTAGCCCTGCAGTTTTCCATCCCGTCAGTAATGTGGGTCACTAAGCAGCATCTCTTCCCTAAAAGCACCCGATGCTAAGTAAAACGAATGACATATAATATCAGGTTTAAAAGCATGATTCCTTAAATTCCAATTGTTTTATGAGACAAAACCAGCAGCACTCAGACATTCAAGAGCAGGTGACACCAACCTGAGCAGCAGGGCAGGCAAGCTGCTCCCCCCAGCCCTGGCCCGAGATGCTGTCATGGGCCGGGGAATGGAGATGGATGCTGGTGCTGTAACCTTCCTATCCATCACTGTCAGCCCCCAGAACGGTAAACCCAGACCAAGTCTTTTTCTTCCTTTTCGGCAGCAAAAATGCGTTCCCTCATCCGTGCAGATTCGTCTGACACCAGGGATAAGTTTAGTTCTATTTTTAAGAAGCAATGTATCAAGATTTTAATTTTAGGAAAAGCCAATTCTGACAATGAACTGGTATATTCAGAAAATATGTTTCAATGTGCTAGGGTTTTGTTTAGTTTTTTTTGTGGGGGTTTTCATTTTTTTTTTTTTTTAATCTTTTACCTGAAAGCGCAGGTGTGAATCTCAGCATCCTTATTATCCCAATTGCATATTTGACTTTATGTCTCTGCCTCCAGCCCTCTTCCTCTCCCCAGACCCCCAAGCCTTACCTAGTTTAGCAGCTTTATCATGTACTTATCATATTAAAATAGGATTTTATAGCTGTTTGGAGCACTTCCAGTGTGTTCTGTGATGTGGGAACGGGACTTCGGAGTTTCAGTCCCAGAGTTTATTAGGCTTTTGTTTAAGTCTCTTCTGAATGCCAAAGGTATAAGCTGGTTAAAAGAGTGGTGAGGCAAATTAATTAGAGGACTTAGTTGTATATTAAGCACGGTTTGAAGGTGGTGCAGATAATTTGCTCTATATCAGAGTAGATATAATGCATATTACAAGAAAATGTGTTTATATATGCAATAGATAACAATTGTAGAGGTGAAAAAGATGATGGCTTAGGCTTAAAACAAGACACCAGTAAATTAATTCTCCGGAGTTGTGGTTTCATAAAATATTTTCTGATTTATGAATAATTTGCTGTCGCATCAGCATAAGAAGGGAATGGCTGTGTGAACCATTGCATCAGGCTAAGGTTTGGCACCAGGAGTGTGCAAGCCCAGACGGTGCTCGGGAGAATCACAAGGTTGTGATGGGACCCCTTAGCTGCACTGTAAACGCCCCCTCCCTAAAAACGTGCGTGTTTTGACTGTTCAAAGCACTAAATATACAGTTTATTAATTTTATGACCTTTGAAAAATAAAGGTTTTGGAGGACTGGGGAGAAATAGTAGATTAAATAAACAGTAAGAGCCAAATCTTGCATGTCTTGGTCGTATGAATAGTCATGTATATGGCAGCAGCATTTTTGGTGAGAAAGAGGCACAAAAGAGTGGAGCTGCAAGGTTGTAAAAATCCTATTAGGCTCACTGTGATGTGAGAATTTTCCTGTGGCATTATACTGCTGGTGAAACTGTGGTGCTGGAGCCTCTGGCTGGACAAAAGCCCTCAAGGAGATGTAAGGCACCGGTCCTGCATGTCAAGGTGGATGTCCTCTTTTTTTTCCCAGCAAAAAGCTGTTTCCCAAGATGCGTGTTCGAGGTTTGAAAGTCTTTTGGTGCAGCTTTACAGCAATGTGTGTGCATGGATTGCATGACTGACATCCAGGGAAAGGCAAAAGTCATTTTTAAAATGTCTGTTGCTGGCCAGGTATTAGTTGTAACTCTCATTCTTATTGCTTGGCTTTACATAGCTCTTTTTTAATGCAGTCAGGAGAGATTCTCTCACCTCTTTATTTAAACCTGAAGTGAAATAAGGCATAGAGGTTAAATGAATTGCCCAGAAAGACACAGTAGGACACATCTAATTATGTCTCAATTTAGGAGTGAGTTCTGGCTCCAGCCCAACAAGCCAACTTGAAAAGAGAAAAAACAAAACAAAACAAAAACAACTCTGTTGAGGAAAAATAAATACCTAACACAAATATTTCTGTGAACCTGTAGATAGAGGAGGTGGTGTTTTTTTCAGAATAGACATTTGCTTTTTAAAATGGGTTTGCTGTCTTCCAGAATACATCTGTAACCCAAGATTTAACAGCACATGCAGTGTGCTTTGTGTAATTGCTACGTGCCTTGTAACGCAGTTCCCCGCTCTGCTCTTTTTTTTTGGACCTCCTGGTGCTGATGTATATATATATTTTTTTCCATATCTCCTGTACCTTAGAGTTAGTGGGAATCAAATGTAACAACCCAGACTTGGAGATTACAACCGAATAAAACAAAAAGAAAAGGGGCTGCTCTCACTCCTACAAAAGTGTTTCCTATCTACGTAACTGGTTCCAGCAGTGTTTGAGGCAGATTGTTTTTACAATACTTAGATCATAAAATAAGCAGTTCCATAATCTCTAAAGTCTTTTAACTGCTGCTTTATGAGAAATTAAAAGCGCTGTAAAAATTATATTTAAAATTTCATTCAACTCCCAATTTTTGGTCAGCTCACTCCTGGGGGCAGTCAATAAGAAACACAGATGTCTCCACTGGCTTGAGGAATCCTCCAGCCCAACATGCGAGCATGCCAAAATGTGCCGATATGGGTCCCGGTGCAGCCATTCACCACCTCCTTCTTGGCCGCATTATCTGGCTCTGAGGACTTTCTCACACGGAAATCCCGTTATTTGTGTAAGACGCCAGGGTTTGCCTACCACGCCAGAGGACTCCTCTCCCTTGAGCGCAGGCTGCTTGCACCATGCAAACAGCTGCCTGATGTTCTTCCAACCTGCACCTCATCAGGGATTAGCATGTGGGGCACTAGAGGTGAGCACGGTAGTTTTGGGGACAAACTCCCTGGTTTTATGTTATTGCACTCTGTGCTTGCTGGTATCCATCCTGCTGCAATGCACCAGCAAAAACTCATATTTTGGGGGAGAAAAAGGGATGTTGCAATGAACAGAGGGAAAGGTTTGAGCAGACTTTTATTTATTATATTAGTGGCTCACAATCTCCGTCAAGTGTGTCTTCATGCCACTCAGATGTGTGGTTAAAAAGGAAAGGTATGCATTTAAAAGAAATTAAAGCTGCAGATCCTCCTGAGCCACAGGGCTCATACATAAGGTTGTGTGACTGCAGCTGGTGGTGGTTCTGTGCTGGCTGAGTTGGTGGTAACTGTGTGTGTGTGTGAGCTCCTTACTCATGGTGAGAGCCAGGGAGGAGGACCTATATTAGCCCATGATGAAGGACAAAGCTACATCATGTGTGTCCTGGGTTGTGATGGTATGAAAGGACCATGGCTGTCATTCAGATGGTTGGTAGGAACTCCTTATGCTGCAATGTGGAAGTTGTAGGAATTTGCAGGCTGGGATGACGGTGGTCAATGATGGTATGGCAGAAGAAGCTGATGGAGGAGCAGGGAAGAGGCATGCCAGGTAACGGGTTAGTTTGCCACCTGCCTTACGGTGCCTGAAGGCACTGTTCTGTAAGTCAGGTGTTTCCAACCTTTGTTTCAGAGCCAAGCCTCACTCGCAAAATTGGCCATCTTGCCCCACCATGCTGGCTCTGGCGCCTGCTGTGCCCTGGTGCACTTGCTGCTGCACTGCTCCTTCACCACAGGCTGGGACTGCCATTCCTCTGCCTCCCGCTGTTGGGAGGTCTGAGACGAAGCCTCGCAGAGGTCTGCTCCATGGCTCACTCTGGGGATGCTCTGATCCATGGAAAGGCTGCTTTCCTTCCCCTCAGCATGCTCAGATAGTCCTTCTCTTTCAGCATCCCTGTTGGTGACTTTTCTTGCCCAAATGGCAGCTCACTGTAGCTCTCAATAACACTTTATTGTGCATGTCAGGAATAAACACAGCTCCTTCCCTTGCATTTCCTCCGTAAGACTGTCTTGGGGTCATGCACTGGTACTGCATCCTGGAACATCATAACCTGGAGTGGGGCTGAGCAGCAACAAAAAGAAAGCAATTCTGGCAAAAGGGTGCTGAGCTTCGAGAGTGTGCAGATGTATTTAGTGTACGGGCACATGACTGAGCTGGATCCTGGATTTTGGCAGCTTAGAAAGCTGCTACCTGTTGATTAGAGTGCCATTAGTGTCCTAGACTGTCCCAAGGTTGAGCATAGTTTACATGAGCTCTCTGCGTGGATGGCTTGAAAGAACACCTTTATGTTGCAGAGCAAGCAGATCCTGATGCCCATACAAGCACATAGTTCAGCTCATCTCTGGGAACTTGCAGGCCCTCTGTTTGCCCAGTACTTTGCCCAGGCCTGCCTGTTGCTCATGATGCCAAGTGACCTGTGCCGTTCCCTCAGAGGACGAGAGGAATGGATCGCTTCCTTCCCACCTCTTCACCTATCAAAACTCAGCCCTTGTTAGGAAGCAAAACTTTGCATTTTCCTGCTGTTAAAATGGAGTGGGGTGATTTGTATTGACAGCAGAGCTATCTTCCAAGCACTGCTGTACGTGCTTTCTGAAATGGGAAGGGTAAATTATTGGTGCGCTGAGTGACAGAGGGCATGGAAATGGGAGCCTCTGGTGCACAGCTGTGCCACTTTTCTATACTTAGATTTATCCTCCCTTATCTCTCCCTGAATTTGTTCCCCTGGGCATATCATTAATTTATTTAGTGCTTCCTTCATTTCCCTCACCTGACCTTTCTTAGAGGTTGCAAAGTACACGCAGTGGCAAAGAAAGTGATGCCTGGCGAATTAGTGCGTATAAAAATGCACGGAGGAGAAGCACATGAGTCCCCATCAATGAGCTATCAAAAACGTGTCCTTTTTGTTTAGATGCTGATAGGACGTATTTGGACAATGCTCTTTACTTTAGCACAGTACCTAAGTGGTCTTGCAAGTCTGACTCAAGCAAATCCTGGGAATTTGCATGATGTCAAAGAGAAATGAACTACTTTCCAGCCATTTTACACTGCCCCTAAAATGAGACCTCCTGCTTGCCTCTGCCATCTCTAACCATCGGCTGATTTTTGCCTTATATTCACCCTTCATCTGTCCTATAATCCATCACCTGATCTCCTTCAGCATTGTGGGTTTAGTATTTCTCTCTCTGTTTTCCTTCTCTTCTGTCTCTGTTATAAACTTCTTGCTAATCCCATGGTGTCATCTCAGCGTCTCCTGTCCTCTTGACTCCAGCCTCTGCTGTCTGCTACAACATTTTGTATATCCTCCATCTCCAACACCTTCTTGTGTTCTCCTTTGTTACCAGGATACCTACTGATACTTATTTACCCATCCTTGTAGTCCTTTGCAACTCTAGGAAGAGAATATGCCTCTGTCCACACCTGCTTTTGTTTAAACAATTTTAACAGCACACAGTTCCTGAGCTCTGCATCCACCTTCCCTTCCCCACCCATCCCTGGAGGGCAGATGGGTAGGCGTGCTGCTTAGGGAGATGGTTTAGTGGTGTTTTTGGCAATGTTAGGTTGATGGTTGGACTTGATCTTAAAGGTCCCTTCCAGCCCAGACGATTCTATGATCGTGGACACAGACTACTGAGGCTCGTCAACCTTTGCAGCTCAAATGAGCTAATAGTGAGATGAGCGCATTCCACTTTTCCTAGTATTAGTATTTTAATGGAGCTTAGACCTTCACTTCTGCTATGAGACATCCACTGTACATCTTGGGTTTTGGGTTTGGTAACCTGCATAGATCTGTAACTTGATTCTGTAGATCTGTCCTATGGGTTGTCAGGGACCAAATTTCTTGGCACACATAGAATCATAGAATCATCTAGGTTGGAAGGGACCTTTAAGATCATTGAGTCCAACCATCAACCTAACACTGCCAAAACCACCACTAAACCATGTCCCTACTCATCTTTTGAATACCTCCTGTACAATTTCTTCTGAAGACCTTCCTTTTCTACTACTTGGAAACATCTAGTGGTCCATCAGTGAGGAGTTCCTCCCTAGGGCTGTGGATGCTCCTCAGCCCTGTCTGCAGACCATCATGGCCCCTGGGACCACTTGTCTGTACACAATAACAGGACTCCAGGCTCATCTTTGTTCCATAAAGGAGCAAATGACAGAGAGGGGTAGAAATTTTTATGTAATCGGACCCAGTTCAGTATATTTTGGATAACTCTTCCCTCTCCTCACAGCTGTCTAGAATTCCCCAGATGGAGATGAGCTTTGATAATTTGGCCTTTAATGGGGAACAGCTTCAAAGCAGGGCTGTGTGGGAATGATGTGGGTGAAATATAAGCTCAATATGAAAATTTGATCTTCTCTCTGTTCCTCTTGCCTCAATTCCCACCCATCATTTCTCACCTTTTTTCCCTTGCAAGCTTCTCCAGAGGTGCCACAGAGATTTGTTCTTCAGCTTGGGTGTCCTCAAGGTGTCATTTTGTGACTCTGGGTAGGGTGCAAGAGGTCCTGTCACTTGGCTTTTCTAAGATAGTCTTCCAAGGGTTTGTCTAAGAAAGATGACTTTGAGACCTACGTTCTTCATTGAGGAATGCTGAGATGGTTGTTCCCCCAAATACAAAATCTTGTTCATGACTGATGCAACTGCAAGCAGGTTGTCCAGGTTCCCCTCACCAGGAGCTGCTGTAACCTTTATCCCACAGGTCTGTGGTCACGAATTCTGGTGGTGTCATGTAATTCAGAGAAAATCTTACCCTCAAAATGGTGTTTTTGAGGATTGAAGTCACCAGCTGTGTTTATTTGAACCACACAATACATGTAAGACTCTGTCCCTGTGTGCATAGCTGTATACAGTATACAAAAAGAGATTCCCCCATTCTGTATAATTAATTTACAGTGGATGTCTCTTTTCTGGTGCGCGTTTGAACTCTTTATTCTTTGTTCATTGTAAAGGGCTTAACGGTTCCTGTTCCTTGATTCTTTCATCGGTGAAATGTTTTGGAAGAGAGGTTAGAGTCCCCCTGTGACCTGCCCTGGGTGGCCCAAGCCTGTAGACCTTGCAAAGACATTACTTTTTTGGCCTGAACACAAGTCTCTCAAACCTTTAGCCTGGCTAAATGCTTTGTACAAACAGCCGCATACTGATCTGCTCTATTCTCTTGTGATTTTCTGCTCAAGGGGCTGTACTGTAGGTGGCTTGCTATGTTTGCCACTTGCCTTGGTAGTGGAGACAGTACAATAAACGAATCCGACAGTACTGAGGCCAGCACTGTGCTTGGTTGTTCCGAGAAAATTATCCTGAAATCTGGTTGAAGAGATTAAAACCAAGAAGAACTGGCTGTGTCTTTCCTCTAAAGCTCTGTTCTCCCCTTTGTTTCTTTTTTTCTTTAAGACTTTGTTCATTCCTCCTTCAAAATAGGTTTGTGGCATTGGTATGTAAAATGTGACCTACGATTACAGAAGGTACGGCTATTTTTATAACAACCATGGGGTGAAGCATTGCATTCATTCCTCTTCGGGCTCCTTACAGCCAAGTGCTGTAGCAGCTTTCTACTGGTGTCTGAGCTGTATTCTTGCTCTCATTTCTTCTGTAATACAAATAATATGATCTCATACGCCATTTCACTTCTTGAATGTCAAGTGCATTGTTAATGCAGTAGAGACTGCAATCTGTTGTATTGCTGAGAATGGTTGTTCAAGCAAATGCTGGTTCAATGTGCTACCGTTGTTGTACTGTGCAGTGTTAAAGGGCAGTGTCACTCTGTGACTCTCACAGCCTTCATCTCATATGGTTCCTTAGTAAGGGACAGCTAAAGGTGAGCTGCTAACTAGCAACCATGTCTTGGGATGAAATCTGTCTTGGGTTGCTCATGAGCAGATGACAGTAATGATAAATTCCCGACTCTTGTGAAAACATTCAAGACCCAGTCACAGGCATTTTCTCATGAGGATTTGAAATTCATGCTTTTGGGAAGATCTTAAATTTCACAACTCCATCTGTGCTTCCAAATAGATTCTTAGCAGCTGTGAAGCCCTTAAATCCAAAATAGAAATTTTCTTTCATTGCAGTTCTTTCAGGGTTTCTTTTTTCCAGTGGTTCTTAAATTATAATTAGTAACATGATGTTACTCCATCCTTAGAGGGTAGGACATAGCAGTTCAGCCAGTTTGTTGGGTACCTCAACCCAAGGATGTCTGCAACACTGAGCCCCCCAGGCCTGTTTCATCCCTTGAGAGGATGCTCAAATGCTGTTGCTCGCATCTCGAAGTTTTTAGCTTCTCAGGTACGTGCTTTTCCACAGTGGGGGTGTTTTAGGATTGATGTGGCTTTTGGCATCATTTTTCCAGATGAGACAGTGGGGTGTACAGCAAACGTGTAAAGATGATTTACGCTTTGCAGATCAGAGTCAGAAAGCATGTGTTAGTCCTCCCTTATGTGTGTGTGCTGGCACAGGCAAGCTACAGTCAAATTTTATAGCAAACATACATTAAAATGCCTTTACAGTTAGAATTAATTAAAACAGGTTTTGAGGGTTAAATATAAATGATCTTTGGACTGTTTGCAGCCTGAATATTGCAGCATTGGTCAGTGAAGCTGGCTGGAAGCTGAGCAGCTCCTATCTCTGTCCAGTCCCATCCTGTGCAACAGTGGCAAAATCCATAGGCACAACGATGGATGGTTTCTCCTGGCTTTGATTTATGCTTTTCCGATCCAAAATCTAAATGTGAACAGTCAAGTGCATACTTTCTCTTTTTATTTTTTATTATTCGTTTCTAGTAGTAACATTGGATAAAAGTAATGGGTTTACAGCCGTGTTTGTTGTTGTCCTGCAGGAGTTGTCACTTGAGTGATCACTGCAAAGACGAGTGATCATTTCAGTCTTAGAGCGCTTCTGACATCTGAAAATATTAAAAAGCAAAGTTGCAGATGTCTGAAAACTGGTGGCTGGGCCCCTGGAGGTACCTGTGTCTGTATTGAAGGATGTTCTCAATCCCAAGATTATAATGGAAGGTGGAGCAAGAAGGCTGACAAATAACCCCTCTGATTTCCAGAAATAAGGCACTTGAGGAACAGGGCTGAGAGTCCCAATGTCTAACTCATTAGTCTGTTCTTGTTACAGCCATGGGGACTGCTCATATGACTGGGCTGCTGTAGGAAGTCCTTAAAAATAGGACTGTGATGATTTGTTTTCCTTCTTTTGTGGCATTCACTTGGAAATGAGATAACGTTTGGAAGACACATTCAAGGACAAGACCATCTGGCATGAAATGACTCTGCTTAGTGTTTAAGGACAGGACAAGCTTTGTCCTTTAGTACTTCTGTGCAGTCATGGAGACAGGAGGCAAAACCCTCCTTCCCTTTTGCCAAGAGATCCTTAGTCCTCAGCTTTGCTGAGCTGCAACAGGGTTCTTGTAGGGTAAAAAACAGAATAGTTGAGCAATAATGGGCCATACATAACTTAAAAATCTGTAGGTTCATGTATACTTTCCCTCCATTCTTTTCTGCTATCACACTTGGTTGCATCTCAAGAAAACATTTCCTTCCAGTGTGCAGCATCTTCGGTGTCTACAGAAGCAACAAAATTCAGCCGAAGGCAGAAGCTCCCTCTTGAGTCTTTCGTGATGTTGAGTTGTGGCTTCACAAATTAGGTCCCCTTGGTGATGAAAAGCTGCACGGATAGCAGAGATAAAGCTGTTACTTGTGATGGTTACTAAAGAGGGTGAAAATTAAGTGAAGTTGGGCTAAAGCAACCTGAGGTGTATCTTCAAAAGACACATTTGAATATGTGCAGTTGTTGGCTTCATGAGCGCCACCAAGTAAAAGCTGTTAAATGACATGGAAGAGCTAAGGTCCTCTAACGTGTGTTCGCTCAAGTCTCCCTCAGTGGTTTTAGACTTGGTTTAAATAATGGATTAGAAGAAAAATAAATGACCGAAGTATGAAATTTTGGCCAGATTACACTGGAAGGAGGTAAATGTAGCCTTGGAAATATTCTCTTCACTTTAGAAGCCAATGTTATTCAGTTGTCAGATGTCTTCATCCAACATAAATAAATACACTACATAATGGCCACGATTCTTCCCATTTGGGGTGACTGTACACTGGCAATAGCGCACCATACCAGATAATGCAAATAATCTGCTGCCGAATAATTAATGATGCGTCTGGGCATATTTTTTTGATGAATGCTTATGGAGTCTGGTGACAGGCGTGAAATTAGAAAATTCCTTCAGCGCCCTAAAATATAAATAGCTTTCGGAACTGAAAAGAGTTTCACAGCTGAAGATTTTATTGTGTCGAGGGGAAAAACTTTTCCACCCCCATCCCCCCCTTTCTTCTCGGCGAGTTGTTTGTCCATTCACAAAACAAATACTCTGAAGCCCAGTACGGCTCATGGGAATAAATTTCAGGTCGAATTAGTACAGTTTCCTTGCTGTCAGGACGGTGGAATTAATGGTGTTTTGATGACACGAATTTTGAAGGGCGAACAAAGACGCTGAAGGGAGGGAGACATGACTCCTTAGAAGCGCGGTCCTCCTCTCCCCCAGCCTCTCTTGTCTTCCCTGTCATCCGTCTGCCAATCTCCCTGTCCATGGTTAGTTAAAGGCGCTTTTTATCCTCTTTTCTTTCCCACAGAGTTTGCCAGATCCGGCCCAGTGCCTGGGTTCCAAGGGGACACGCTGCAGTTGGCCTTCATCGACTTGAGACAAGTAAGTCTTTGTGTTTTTGTTTTTTGTTTTTCTTTTAAGATGTGTGACTGAAGACCATCAGGTCTTAAGGAAAGGGAAAGGAGGGGAAACGGCGTCGGTGATTTACGCCAGAGACCTATATTTCCCCCCCTCCTCCTCCCTGCGCTCGAAGCCACCTCCTTATTGAGCGCTCTGGGGTACTGGAGATGGTGGAGGTGAAAAGGGCTGGTGGTACGGGGGCGAGAAAGAAAGCCGTGCCTGACCCTGGCCGATGGGGTCCATTGTGCTTCTGTTGGCTTCTGCAGATGTGGCAAAAAGATAACTCGGTGACTCTCCCGGCTGACGCCAAGCAGGTGGTGCTAACAGAGAGAGCAGTGATGCAGAGACCGCCCGCCTCAAGGACTTTTGTTCACAGATAATGCCCACAGAGGCGTTTTGCGAGGGTGAAGGAATTTGCATTTGGGCTTGTGTGGGGAGGGTATGCCTGTGAGCGCGCCCATTTGTGTCCGTCTTTGGCTCGGCAACCCCCTCCCCAGTCCCCTCTTCCGCAGATGGTCCCCAGCCATGAATGACAAAGTGGCTGTTGGGAAAGATGATTGGGGAAGGCTCCACCCATCAGTGCCCACCTCTGAAGGGGGCCCCATTAGAGCCAAGTTGACCATAGCAGGTACTGAGGCATTTGTGGGGCTTGGCAAGCCAATTTAGGGAAAAGGGCCATTCTAGCAAGTCATTTGTTTAGGGTAGAAATGGGCATTATTGATATACTAGGCTGGGGGGAAAAAGTGAGGTGGTCCTGTCATCTCTTGGCACTGAAGATGGATGGGTTGGATAGAAAGTCTGAATGAAGTAAGACTCAATGACTGATGCTTCTCTCCTATTAAAACAATCTTTTTTTGTCTGTTAACCCCCCCTGGCTTTGTCCCTCCTGCCATCATGATGCAGTGCCTCTTGTTTTCAGGGCTGACGTAGTTTGCATTCTGAAAACTTTCGGGTGCCGAGGGTATTTCTTAAATCTGCATAATCCCTTGTATCGATGATCTCCTTACCACTGGGACTCCGATTCATGCTGGAGCCGCTTTTAACCCATACGGGTTTGAGAACTTCTCTGGATCCAGTTGATGTCCAGGGAGCAATCTGTCATCCCATGACACTTCTGCCGAGCAGCAATAAGTTTAATAACGTTGAGATACTGCGTGTTTGCTTTTCGGACTTGGGCCTGGCAGTAACTGCTAAATTTGTTTGCAAAATGGTCAAAATAGCTACATGGGAAATGTATCACTGCTACGCGTTGACACTTTTATCTTCATTAGCTTCTTGGCACTTTATTGACTGCTGTACACAACACACTCGCAACCTCCTGGGTATAAGGAAATGTGGAGTCTTTGGTCCTTTTCCAAGCACGAAGACTTGAATGCAGGGATTTTGAAGAGGAAAGCTGTGGCTGTTTGAAGAATGAAATGCCTTAAAATTGCTCGGTGAGGTTCAACTGGTCTGAGCCAGTGCATTAGCAGTGACATGTTTGTATGGTTCATAAGTGCAAAACGCAGCCAAATGAATTCAGCTCGGGTGGCGAAAAAGCTGAACAGTGGCCCTCTACAAGTGTTCCTCCTCTGTCAAATGTTCTTCTTTGCACACAGCATTTTCTTCTTTCTTTTGGAAGGCAGTCCCACCTTTTTTTCTTGCATTTAAAAATAATAGCTTTTCTGAATGTTGCAAGGAGAAAGGGCAGGTGCTGTGGCCTGTTGAGTTTCAGGTGAGGACAGGCAGTCGTAAATCGTCTTCTGGATGACGGGGATTCTTGCTGATGCCAAGTATTGTACAGAAAATGGGCAACATCTCATTGCTCCAGGTAGAGAAGAATCCACCAATCACTGGCTTATTGAGACTGGCAATAATGTGCAAAGATGAGACAGTTCCCAGGTCCCTTGATCCTGTTGATGACCTAATCCCATGACATGTAATGTGTCACCAGAGTCCATCTGTGCGAAGCTCTGTTGGCTGCTCTGGCGCCATCACAGCTCCAGCTCTTCCACCACTGTGGTGCTTCTTGTTGGACTGCAGCTCCAGCTGCAGGGCCTGGGAGCAGGAGATAGCTGGAAGGGTGGATGAATGAAGGTACAGCAAAGAGAGGTCTTTAATTTGTTCTTCAACTTATTTTCGATTTGTTCTTTTTTGGACATTGCATTCTTTCTCTTTTAAGCCGCTAAATGTTAATAGAATATTGACTTAAAGCTATGAACGGGGAAGGGATACCACCTGAAAGTGTTTGTGTTTCTGTCTGTTTCCCTTCGCCTGGGAAGGAACACCGGCGTAGCCAGTGAAAGGGTGTTTCCAACCTGAAATCCAGACATGCTTCTCAAAATGTTAAAAGTAATTTCAGGTTTATATTTCAGATAGGTTTATACTTACCATGGAGCTATCCTGTCAATTAGTGTGGCTTTGCATGAGCAGGCATAAGTGGTCTGGCTTGGTTATGTAGGGAGGAAAGTGACTGGGCAAAAAATGCACCAAGTAAGTATATTTCAGTGCTAGCTGGTACAGAGCAATTGTAGATGAGAGAAAAAATTTCAAAGTAATGTGTGATGATTACGTTTAAGGGAATGACCAAAATTAATTCTTAGTACAATAAAATATAAAATTGTAGAAAAATGGAGTGATTCGGTTTGTGTCTTGAATACAGAACCTTGTAGTGGAAAATAAGCCCTGTAGAAACGTCATTGTCTAAGAGCGTCGCAGTTCATCCTTGTTCAGTGCAGCAGACTCAAGTGTAAGATCCCTCTGTACACTGAAAGCCTGATTTTCCCCTTGCTTTCATGGAAATTGGGAGCAATTCCATCACTGTATTGTAAAGAGGAAAAAGAATCAAGCCCAGAGGATCAGAATTGCTATTCTGAGTAGACAGTAAGTTAAAAAGTAACATGTCTTCCCATCCTGGAATAATTCTAAATCCATAAATACCTTTAATGAAGTGATAAAGTAAACCAAATCGCACCTCAAATCCTTCTGTAAGAGCTCTTTTATAACAAGGGTCTGTCAGTGATACTCAAATATTTAAGGCTTTACAAGGAAGCAATAGTTACCTTTCCCCCTTAAGGTTTAAAATTTGCTCTTACGCACTTGGTGCTATATGTTAGAAATTTGAAATAAATTTAGTTCCATAAATAACCTTGCTAAAATATGAAAGGTGCCTAAATAATTTAGTTTTCTGAATCTTGCTTTCAAAAGTGACTTAGGTGCTTCTGTCCAAATACCGTTAAATGTCCAAATACCACTGAAGGTCTCCGGGAGACTTCAAATCAGCCCTAAGACAGCACACGCAATAAGTTCACTGTTTTCTCTGCAGCTTCTGGCCAGCTGGAAATGTTTTAGCTTTTAATTTTCGTGGGTTTATTATAAGAAAATTGCTTGAAGAGGAAGTTTTTATGTTTGTCTGTGAAGTCGCTGCAATCCACAGCCATGCTGATCTCTCCTAGAAGCCAGATCGACACTCATGGCCGCCTGCCAAGGAAAATCTGTCTCCAGCACTCGAAGAATTTCACTCCAGGCTCTAGAAAGGGAACGTCCTCGATGGATTAGAGCTCCTTACTCTCGGCCTCTCCGTCTGTCCAGCGAATTATAAATCCTGTGTGTTGAATTTCCTCTGCAAGTGCAAACTTCAGCATCAAGGGAGATTTAGAGAAAGGAAGGCAGGAGCCTGTCTTTTTAGAGGCTTGCATACATGCAAGGGAGGATCCATTCTGCTCCATCATTTTTCTGTTATGCTGAATGGTTGTAACTTGATGGTGGTTATGAATTTGAGTATCAGCCCTTCAAACCCCATCAGTGAGGTTAAGACAGGCAAGCGCTATCGTTGGGCGTGGAACAGCTCCTCTTCTTCTAGCTTGTCCAATAGCAAACTTTTTATACGCCTTTTTACTGTGTTTGAAAGCCAGTTGTGGTTATTGTAGGTTTGTGTTGGATGCTGGCCAGCTGAGTAATGAGAGCTCTGACTCTGATGCATTAATATTAACTCTGATAGAGATACTTAATAAAACAGCGTTCCCCTCAGGAGCACAATTCCCTTCTGTCCCTGCTCTGTGCCCTGTTCTTCCCTTCATAAAGGTTTCCTATCTCTTCTGCGTTGTTTGCATAGTTACTGAAGAGGTGGGTTTTTTCATTTAGACTATGAAATACAAAGTTAAAAGCCTTTAGCCATATGAAATGTGCAGTTGTTTAACCTTTGTGTCTATCTTCATTTTCCCCAGTGACTTCTGAACCTTCTGGCCCATTTTGGCCATATTTAGTTGGGTGGCTTTAAAGGTATAACAGCCGTACACATTTTTCTGAAAATAATGAGCCAAGATAGAGGAGAAAAGCTGCAGTGTGAACTCATCCCTTAGACTCAACCTTGAGAGAGATCCATTGGGAAACTTCGATTTCATAGTTCTGTGCTTGGTTTAAGGAACCACCGGCTCCGTTGTAGGGAACAGCAAACTGTGAGGTTACGTTGAGAGATACAGTAATGCTGGCATTCGTGGGTATCCACCTTAGCTGCTTATCTAAACACCAGATGATAAGGAAGGCTTTTGAAACTCCATCTGACTTGGTTGTTGGCTGCTTTAAAGGCACTTGAGGCTTGGACTTGTGCAAGGTGAGCGTGTATCAAATGAGATGTAGCCCTGTCTCCTACTGCTACCATGTGGTCTAGGGCTTCCATACCCAGCCCCGGGCATGGTGACTGAGGGGAAATTTGGCCTGAAGAGCTAAGACCCCATGGGTCTGTGCCTTGACATGACACTGCAAGGCTTTGGGCACCTCTCTACTCTCCTACCTGAGTAGGAACATGGAGACAGTCCTTCCAAGAGCTCTGAGGCAGTGCCCAGGACAGCATGCAAGTTCATTCCCACCAGGCAGAAACCCTGGGTTGTTGTTTAATTTGCTTTTATATTTTGCAGTTAAATGTGGTTTCCCTGCCCTGCAAAGTCTAATGAGATATCTGAGGAGCAGTGTGAAAACAAGGTGCTGGGTGAGCCTTGTTGTTCTGAGCCTGCTGAGAAGGGACTGCCAGTGCCATGAGTGTGCAGTGGTGTGGAGAGAGGCTCCTTAGATGTGAAACTGGTTTGGCTTATTTTTCCCCGCTTGTTTTGCTGGTAGATGCAACAGCAGTTGAAAATCGTATTAGAGGGAGGATCAATTAAGTTAACTATCTTGGCGAGAAGTCTTCTCTTCACATGTACTTGCTTGCATCTTTGAAGCACAGGTTTCTGTTGTAAGAGAAGTTGCAGACAGGGTAGCTGCCGTGTTCATCATTGGATGCAGCAAGGCAGAGATGAAAAGGTGACTCATGGGTTCCATCTCATCTCCTTCTTTGTCAGTTGCTATTTTGCATCTCCAAATTGTTCTGTAGACTGCTATCCCCCTGGCCCACTACCTTGCCTGTCTTCGGCCTCGCAGCTTGGCTGGCTCTCCCAAATGCCCATTGCACTGCTCTGGCCAAAGACTGCAACATGGGGGATCTATATACTATCTTTGTTGAGAAACACTCTTCTGTGTTTTAGTTTCTGATCATCTTTAGCATTTAATGGTCTTTGCAAGGGGGCTTTTACCATAAGAAGACAACATTTACATTTTTCATCTCGCTTAACATACATTCTCTCCTTTTAACTGCATCCCTTTACTCCTGTGTTTACCCTGTATCCTGTCCTTGCTTAATGGTGCTTGCTTTAATTATTTAACCATAGCTACGTGGCCTCTGCTATGTTGTCCTCTCCATCTCATCGATCTGAAGTCCTTCGCTGGCTCTCGAGAGGGGTCCTACATGCCCTGCCCGCAGCTGCCTCCCAAGCGGCGGCAAGTGAAATGTTGTATTCTATTAATCTTTCATTGCAAATGTCATCTTCTTGTGCACTAAGGAAACAAGAGGTGTGAAGACACATGTTCCAGTTGCAGCCTTAATTCTTAATTACCTGGCAATGATGGGCTTGAGCTAGTTTTATCATTACCCTTAAATATAGGTTTTTGCTGTTAAGATCATATCTTCAGGCTGTTAATTACTTCTGTAGATCCTCTCCAAGTTCCTTCCACTGATTGGTATCTTTTGGGTAATGCATCCACCATTATTAATAGTGTTCATTATGGTAGTGCCTGCAGGCCAACTAATAACTGCCATTTTGCTGGGTTTTGTGCAAACACGAAGACCTGAAGAGTCTAAACAGATGATAGAGACCAGAAAAGGCAGGTCAAATACATCTGACTTACAGCCGAACACATTGCTGCCAATTAAATGGTATTTTGTTTCCTAACACCTGTGAATGTCATAGATGCTTTTCTAGGCATCCAGAAGCCATATCCAACTCAGCTTCCCAGAAGTGGAGATATTATCGCCTTCATCCTCTGTCACACCTCTCTACTTCCACAGACCCAAATTATGCTGGTTTTTCTAAATGCCAAATTGCCTGGGGAAACCAATTTCACAGGTGTAATCTGGTGTTAATTTATGGTGGACCTCAGCAGTGTCTGGGCCAGCCCAGCATCATGCTAAGTTTCCTCTTAAAAGTTATCTGCATGGGGTAATACAATAATTTTGTTAACAAACAAACAAACAAAAAAGACCTGTTAACAAAAAGTAGTGCCTGGATTTGTTTTCTAAATCCATATTTGGGATGAAATTACCTTTGAAAATGTTTGCTGTAATCATTTGGTGGAAAGTAACAGTTTGCATAAAGTCAGATTTATTAAGGCCCATTTGAAACCTTATGAAATTCACGTACTTGTATTTTATCAGTCATTTACCCTTTGGAAGGTGGAGCTGGTCATACCCTTCAGTTCAGGTTGGAAACCTGCTGTGATGAGAACATTGCACCTGCTTTGCCTGTGAAGAAGGTGTGCTTGAGGCCCCCAACAGCTCGATTTCACATGAGGATGTGGAACCTATTTTCATGTTACCGCTTGTACTGCAAATGCTCTTTTGATTTCCATTAGTCGAGGTATGTGGGTGTCTCCATCCTTCTGTCTCCCACCCCGTGTCTCCCTAGGAAACTTGGAAGAGGTGAAAAAATAGAAAGATAAGATGGAGGGAATGACAAAAAACAACCAAAATTAACAAAACCCTTCAGATGTTTAGTGGGGGGGGGCTTTTTTGCCTTATTTCATGCTCTTAATATCACCTGATCCTTCTGCATTGATGTTAGCACCATCCTTTTTAACCCCTGTTGGTAACATCAGAGCAAAGTGCTTTCTCTTTTCTGGAAACCATATTGTACCTCGATTAAAAGCTGTCTCAGAGCAGTTATGACACATCTAGGAAGTAGCAAGAGATGGTTTGCAAGCTGTATTGGAACCTCCTAAATGGCAGGCTGGACTCCAACGCATGCGAATGCTCCTCCAGGCGTTCTCTGGTGGTGCTCAACTTACCCAGAGTACTCATTGGGAAACGTGCTCCATGTTGGAGACATGTTATGGATGACAGATAGAGGCATTTTTTCTCTGCTCCAGTGCATCTTTAAGCAAATGCTAATGGACATGTGTTCAGACATGGATTGTCGGGCAGGCATTGCCCAGGGCACCATGCAGGAATCCCCCAGGCTGCGGCTAACCCAGTGTACCAGGAAGGACATTCCAGTGTCTTGGCCAAACCACTGTGTTTCTTGCTTGTTAGGCTCAGGGTATGTTTTTTTTAGTGCCCCAAAACCGACAGTATTTGGAAAGGGCACATTAAGTAGTTTATTTATTTTTAAATCAGTGTTAACTGTCTGACTCACAAAGGAAAGATGCTTCAAAGTTTGTGCTGAAAATCCAAGCTGCTGCTCGCTGTGCTCTGCAGAAAGGGGATGGGGAGAGGGAAAGACACACAAAGGCGTGAGCTCAGAGCAGATTTAGAGCCTTAACTCTGATTTTTCTTGCTTTGGTGGGTTTAAGCTAGTCTTAGTGTTACTTTAACATATCCTTTTGTAGTTCAATTATATTAAAATCACAGATTCCTAGTTCGTTCAGCTGCTCTGACTCGGTCAGAATCCATCACCCTTGATCCAGGAAGGATGTTTTGGCATGGTGAGCAATTAAAAGTGCCTGGATATTCCCCAGAGCCTTCAAACAAAAAAAAAAAATCAAGAGTGCAAACATATTCTGTTAGCACTTCTCTTACGCGGAGAGCACTGCCTGGGTTTCTTTCGTTAGGGCATGGCAATTGAAATTGTGGAGCTTGTCGACACTTTACAGACTGGAACAATAAAAACAAACAAACAATCAAATCCTCTTTCATTGGGAGATTTTTGGGCTAGACAAAGGAAATAAAGGGAGGAAATGAGGAATTTGAAAGCGAGAAATAGACTTTTCTACCTCGTGGTTGGGTGTTAAATTCCTCAAGATGTCACATAAACAGGGCACTGGGCTTGTTTAGATGTTGAAATCAAAAGATGGTGGGGTGGGAGATACTGGTTCTCACCTTAATTGATGCTTTAGCCTGACCCTTGGGGCTTGCTCGGGAACAACGGCTTTTTGCGCTGTGGACACCCCCAGGTTTGGGGTTTGGTTCCATATGCCCCATGCCGCTTGTGTCCATCTGCTGAAGTTGACACAGAAATTACATTTTTCTTTCCAAGGCTGTGCGCGCTGAGAGTGATTCAGTAAAACATTATGCAATCGCTCATTATTCCTTTCTCTTGTTTTCATGTATATTTTATGGTAAAACAAGCAGTGCAGCCACTCCGACAGGACTCCATGAAGAACATCAGCAAAAGGAGGCCTTGCACCAGAATGGGAATACCTTTTAGTTGGTTTTTATTCCTCTAAGACTCAACTGTAGACCCTGCCTCCTCCTGAGCACCCTCAGCTCCGGCTGTTCATCGTCCATCCACCCTGGAGCAGGTTGCTGTTACTTCAGGCATCTGCCACGGGGCATGAACAGCAGGAGCTGGCCCGTGCTGGTGGGAGGAGAGATCTCCACCCCACTGTGCCCTCTAATTGCAGGAGGCTGTGAGACAGTCATCTGATTGGAGGGTATGGACATCACTGGAATTATAAGGCCCACTTTCACCTTTAACCTGCTGATTGAGGCAGGATTGATGGGGAATAGAGAGGGCCAAAGGTGGTTGCCCTTCACCTCAACATCCCCGCCTGTGAAACCGAATCCCCTCTGGCGATCTGTGCATGCCTGGGAGCTGTCACTCTTGAGCTGGTGAGGAAGAGCCGTTCATAAAGAAGCCTTTATGGAGCTGCCTTTCATGACATCCTAGCTTCACCTTGTGTAACGTGGGTTCCCCCCCCCCCCCCCCCNATGAAAGTGAAGAGTCGCTTGGCTCAGCTGCTGGGTCTCCCTGGAATGTGTCAGCTGGACCTCAGTGGGTGGTAAAGTCAGTGTTGAAGAGCAGTCTTGTTCTTTGAAGCTGTAGGGAAACAGTATTGTGATGCATCCATGTAATTCTTTTCCTCGGGATCTCTCAAGTGCAGCTGGATTGCTGGGTTGTCATTTCAGAGCAAGGAAACGTGAGCTTTTGGAAAGCTTATTGTAATATTTTGCCAGTCAGGCAGTCAATCTTCTGAAATAACACGCGCAAATCAAAAAGCCACCAGTGGTGTGATGAATGTCTGGGGAAAACAAACAAGACAGGACCACTGGTGCTTTTGTCCATCAAGGTGACTTCAGTTGCAAGGCGATTGTTTGAGCAGCCTTCAGTACCCCGTATCCTTAAGGAATGAGCTGTTAATTGCCTCTTAGACAACCGGTCCCAGAGCAGTCTGTTATCAGACTCTCACATTGATTTTTTCCATTTGATTTAAAGAGTACACATATTGACTAGCATTTATGTAGTGCTGTACACGTGGATTAAGAGGTTAATAAATGAGATAAGGTTTGTGAGGAAAATCAGCGACTCTGATGTGTCCCTATGAAGACCCCTATGAAGGAAAGAAGGCAGACGAGAGGGAACTTGACCTCTTCATACTTAAAGCTGAAGCTGTGGAGAGCAGGTGCGGGAATGACAGCGGTATGGGAGCTTTGAAAGAAACCAGCGGAGAAGAGATGTGTGCTTCAAATAAGTTGAGAGTTGGGATCTCAGTGTTGTGTTTTAAGATTACTCTAATGTTATATTTCAGCCAATGATTCCTTCATGAAGCTCTGTCACTTGAGGTTAATGTACTGCGCATCTTGCACAAAAGCATCGGTCCTTCGCAATTGTCATTTTTATTGATGAATTGACAGCAAGGTGGCACTATATAGCAAGGAACATTACAGTATGATTTATTTCAACTGTTCTATTAGTTCCCCCCATCTTATGATAAAAATAGTAATTTGCATTCCTGTAGGTTGTGTTGATTCCAGGGCACATGTGTTTGTTTTTTAAACACAATGCAATAGTTGTTGCTGTTAGGTGTATAAATGTGTTATTTTCTAGGTTGGTTCTATTGGGAGAGTTTACAGATTGATCTGGTGATAGTGGGAAGTTTTGTGCTGTTGCTCTAAATCAATACTTTATTGTTTAAGTGCAGTTCTCTAGAATAGCAGAGGAGTGGTACAGGTGTTTAAATGTGGAAGCCCAGAGGTATCCTAGATATCCAGAAGAGACAGGTAGATAGGACACAGGGATTCAGGAGACTTGTGCCTTGCTGGAGTAGCAGCTGGTGCATGCCCTTACATACCTAAAACAGCACCAGATACCTGTGTTTAGGACCTGAACTGCTTTGTGTGACTGATGGCTGATTTATTAGATGTCACTACAACAGATGTTGACATACAAAATGGAGCTCTGAGGTAACAGCTCTGCTACTAGTAGAAAGTAATGGAAGATGAGGTGGGTCTTATTCTAGCTCGTGGATGGTTGTGTTCCGGTTGTATGTGCTAACGCAGTTTCAGTTTCTATCCTTAAATGTACCTATGCAATTTCGGGGAGCCAGGAGTTGGGAACGTGGTCTCCAAAAGGCAGTTCTTTCGAGGGATGAGAGGAAACAGCCTCAAGTTGCCCCAGGCAAGGTTTAGACTGAATATTAGGAAAAAATTCTTCATGAAAAGAGTTATCAAGCACTGGGACAGGCTGCCCAGGGAAGTGATTGCCACCATCCATCGAAGTATTTAAAACACATGTAGATGTGGTGCTTAGGGATGTGGTTTAGTGGTGGACCTGGTAGTGTTAGGCTAACAGTTGGACTTGGTGATCTTAAGGGTCTTTTCCAACCTAAATGGTTCTTTAATTCTTCATGCCCAGTGTTAAAGTGAACAAACCAGAAATATCCTCAGTTGACTTTCTAGCTTTCAGCTTGACTTTGCATTCCTGCCCATTAGAAAAACTAACACTTAATTCTAGAAACATAGTAAACTTCACCAAAGCATCAGAGATTTAAAAAGCATTAGAAATGCAGTGTGCAATTTTGACTAAATATTAGAATAAGTACCCTTATGATTGCCTATTTTTATATGTATCCAAACCAACAATGTGTGAGTTCCAAGGTGGTTTGTGAGATCAGCAGAGTGCCAAGAGGGCTCTGTGTGCTATGATACAGAGGGAGGAAGAGAACAATTAGGCTAATGGTCTTTAATTGATAAAGATTGAGGTGGTCTGACCACCAACGAAGAGGAGTGGCAGTTTTCTGCTGTGAGTCTTGTTGGAAGATCTGGCTGAAGGAGAAATCAGTCTAAGAGGCACACAGAGTTTGCACCTGGACCAAAGAGCAAGTATGAAGACTGAACAAAGTGAGGACAGGTTCCTTGTAGACCAGGAGGACCTCCTAAACTTTCATGACTGTCAAGGCAATGCAGAGGAGAGTAAACAAGGGTGAGAGGAACAGTACATCTCTGTGGCAATGGAAGTGGCCCACTGAGGAGTTTCTGCTTTGCAGGAGAGTGTGTTGATTGTGCTCTGTAACAGTTCACAGTGCATCACATGTTGCTTGCGGTAACATCTGAGATGAGGTGAAGCTGAGTGGCTGAACTCCATTTTGCAGACTCTATCCTTTCTCCAGTGAGAGGGATTGACGTATCTCCAAGGGCTGTTGAGGTTCCAGCTGAGATGAGCTTTCCTCTGGAAATGGTTGTGGCATCCCTATGGTTTCTGATGGGTCCAAACTGAAAATGTGCATCTCACTTGGCTCAGCTGAGGTTAAGCAATGGAAGAATCATGAGGTCTTTTCCTCCACCTCCCACTCCCTTTGAATTGCTAATGGCAAGATGCAAACACCTTTCAGACCACGAATCTACAAAGTCTTCTGCAGGATGCCCTTCCAACGCACACAGAGAGGGTGGCTGGTGCCCCTCTTGTCAAAAAAAACATGTTTTGTAATGGTTTTGAACCTCTGACTCTTCCACACTAAAAAACAGAAATGTCTCGCTGCTTCCCACAGGGGTGAGGAATGGGGTGGTTTCCACCATGAGCTACATCTTCCTGTTCTTGCAGACAGGTCAACCCCAAAGGTGGAGGAAGAGAGATGGGGGGAAGGGATGCATATGACTCCAGACAGTGTTTATTATATTTAACCGTAATCTGCTCATTTAGAGCCTGTTATTACTGGATACTTTAACACATTCTTAGGCACCGTGTCTTCATTGGTGGGGCTGTTTTGAGATGCCAGACAGGTTTATGCTGCAAAGACCCATCACCAGTTTACAGTGTGTTTTCACATGGTTCTCTTGAATAATTCCTTGCACTTTCTAATGAATCTAACAAACCACACGAGGTGCAGCATTTATTCAGGTCATAAGCTCATGCATATTAATCTCTCCAGCCGTCTCCTCCTTCTCTATCAGGCCCTGCCGAAGGCAGTTCCCTGGGGGATGTATTTTCATGTAACAGCTAGCTGGCGTCAAGTCTCGCGGATCGATACTGTGCATACTTTCAGCGTTTAAATTACCACCATGGTCTGTTGGTCTTGGCTTAGGCAAATGAATCCCGGTGATGAAGTGACACTCGATCTGGAGTTTGCCAGATAGTGTAAACAAGCACATTAGTTGGACCGGATAGGCATGATAATTGCAGAGTGAGACTGTTGCTTGAATGGATCCATTAAAGTTGGCTTCAGGGAACTGCATCATCCTTTTTGATTGCTGCAAAGAAAGGGCCGGAAAAAAATAGTTGTGTCTGGAAGATCTTGCTGCAGAAGAGTGAAGCACTGAATTTTTTCTTAACTCTTCGTTGCTGAGCTTGTGCTGCTTGCTGGGTTCAATTTGGGATGTTGGATCACTTAGGGATACATTTTTTTTGCACTTCATGCTGTAGGAGAGCGGTGGTTAAATGGGGTTATGTAGCTGTTGCTATTGAGCAACTGCATGCTGCAGAAAATGGGTAGAGTTTTATGTCCTGTTTCAGGCATCAAATCCCTCCGTGATCCCGTCGGAGAGGAGAAGCATCCACCTTTTTCTTTTTCCAGAGTAGTTCTGACTGTTTGCAGAGGGCAGGGGTGAACGTTTCACTTTCTTTAATAATTTTCATGCTTTGGAGCCAAGCGAGTACTAGGAATGCTGCAATTTGGATGGGAGGTCCCTGAGAAAAGCAATGCATCGCATTAATTTGGAAAGGTCTGCCAGAGGAGTGATGGGGAGATCCTGATGTTTATTCCCTGATACCCGCTCACGTTAGTTGAGAAACAGCTCTGCCATGGGGAAGAAGTTTTTCAGATGTTTGAGTTATTTTGCCTGAAGTTTGAGAATTCAGCTGTAAGAGTATACTCACAATTTTAAGAGCTGGTCCACAGCTCTTAAAAAAAAAAATAAAATACTGTAATACTAGATGTTAGCTGGCCCAACTTTGTTGACCCAACTTGTACTTACTGGGTAATCTTTTGCGATAGTGACGGTTGGATTCTGTGTGTCACCAAGAGCCTTCATCTTGCTTGAGCAAATCCTGAGTTCATTAAATCAGGTAATTTATCTCAGTGACTCAGTTCTTGTCTTTTTTGGATCAATTCCTCAGCTGTAGTGGTTTGCCAGTCAAAGCGTGGGCTGTGGCTTGGTTTGATCAGACATGAGGTTGCAGAGCTTTTGTTTCTGGTCCGTAGTTGGGAGTTCTGGGCCATTTGGGATGAGACCTCTTGTGAGCAGCAGATTTGTTTACTTTCTGTGATTTCTTTTTTTTTTTTTTTTTGATTTATTTTTTAGCTTCCCACGAACTGTCTATTTCTGTCTCCCCTGGTGGGTGCTGGGCTGGGTGGGGCCGGGAGTTCCTGGCATTGGAAATTCAGGTTTTCCTGGGTGGATGCACGTGTCTTTGAATCTTACTTAAAGCATGTGTATGTTTTGAGCATGGGCTGGAGCACCCTGATATGCTGAATATAATAATAATTAAAAAAAAGGTCTGGCTTTTGTATTACATGGTGTCAGCCAGACAGACAGAGAAGGAGCAATAGGTGTGTACCACGCCAAGACTCACTTGGCATCTCCCCATCCTCCTGTTCACAGCAGTCGCATCTGCCCAAGTGGAAGAGTAAATACTGCTCCGATCTAATCACGTTAAATGTTCCAGAGTGTAATACCTTAATTTGGTTGCTGACATGAGGGCTGAAGGGGAAATGATGTGGTAATCAGGAATGACAGCAATGGTAGATAGGAATCTTTTGTTTCAAAGATTAAGCGAACCTGAGTAGATAGTCTTGTCGGGTGTGCCCCGTAACCAGAAATAGTCCTCACATGCTGACTCAGAGCACAAAGCCACTCATGAAAGTTGACTCTTTCTGCAAATGGCTTGACTTGTTCTCATGTAAACCTGTTACTGGCCTCTGGAAGATCCAGTCCAAGGTCAGAGGTATCTAGGGTTGGACTCGATGATCTTAAAGGTCTTTTCTAACCTAAATGATTCTATGATTTTATGATTCTATGTGGTATTAAATTGTTGGGAGTACACTATAAAGAAAAAAGCAACAAAAAATATAATGCATCTTTTCTTCTTTTTTAGTGGCAACTTGGAACCAAAGCGCATGAAGTCTGTTATTGCTCTCCTCCTCTTAATGTTTAAAATCTGGAGAGGGGAGGGAATCCTCCCTGGAATGCACACCCTATGCAGAATTGCTTTTCAAAAGTGTTTGAAAACAATCGCTTCTGCAAGAGTAGGAGCTAATTTGAACAGCCAGTTCTGTCCTTGAGATGTACATTCCAGGATGCCAGAGGAAAATAGCAGACTGGAATTTGCTTCATGTTTGAGGTTAGTTTGAAAGGAGTCCGGCGCTTTTATTGAGGGTGGTTTTATATAGCAGCTCTCAGTGGAAACGGTTTCTCTTTTATATTTTTAGGTTAAGGGATTTCTTTAGGGTCAACCTGAGTTCACACAATTTTCTCTTCTGCCTTGATGAAGGTAGGCATTATTATTTGAAATGACTGGGGTCCAAACTTGCTGTATAACCTCTTGGGCACATTATTGTATGTGGTTGTGAAAGCAGGTTGATGAAACGAATGTGCTCATGTCATTTCCCAGTTTGTGGAAAAAGTGCTGCTTCCATTTTATCCCCTTGAACAGGTGGAAGTTTTCTGTGAGCATCAACTGGCATCCCAGACACTCGTTGCCTTGAAGAGGAGCATTGCTCATGGACTTAATTGCAGACTATAATTTAGGGCATTTAAATATCCCTCTGCCTTTTAGCCCCTTGCAGGTTTCTCTGAAGGCAGAGGAAGCCTCCAGCACAAATTTCTCTCCACTAGTGTATTTTTCCTACAGATTGTCCTTTAATATACATGATGAGAATATTCTGCTCTCATAAAGAGATAGTACAGCATATATGGGGCTGTATGCATAAATATGTATGAAGTTACAAAATTTTCCAAGAGGAAAAGATGATGTAATGGACTGTGGAAGCAATATTCTTTTTTTATTCTTTCTCTCATCCGATCACACTTATGATATAAATAGCGGAAAAAGGCACAAACCCATTGAAATATGAACTACTCTGGTAAAGTTCCCCCATCACTGTGTGCTGGGTTCAGGCAGCAAGCGGCATCCGTTGGTGGTTTCCACCACATTAGTGGCAACGTGTGGAGCCATCTGTCATGGCTTGGAGGTGTTGGACTGATTCAGCAGTTCATTAGGCAGGGCCAGAAGAAAAAAATAGTCTAGAAAATCAGCGTATAGACGGGAGAAGGGGAGACCGAAGAGCTGGAGGAAGCACAGTTTGTGCAGTGCTGCAATTTATTGAGTTGTTTGCCATTGCACCCTGCACCAAGGCAGTTCATTTACCACCTCTGCAAGGGAATTTGGATCTTTTCCTAGCATGTTAAAGCATGGTCAACAGCAGCACCAGTGCTATGATGGGTGGCACCTTTCCTCTCCAAAACCACCCTCAGAAATGTCCCAGCATGATGGTTGGGAGGTACCATCCTGGTGGACACATCCCAGCTTGGATTAAGTTTGAATGAGAGCTCCAGATAATGATGTTTGCTGTTTTCAGAGCTGAGTTTGAGTTTTAAATTATTTGTTCTAATAAAATTGTTCACTAGTATGATGGTTTGAAGGAATCAAATGCCTGCTTTGGTGCATCTACAAGGCAGGTCTTCTCTATGGGAACCTGCATTCAACCCTCCTCCACAGATTCTCTAGAGATGTTTGCAGAAAGTGTTTCTGAGCCTGAGCTGTTAGCCATCCATGGCCACGTACAGAATAGCAGGGCTTTGCTGGTTTGCTTCTTCCAGCATCCTTATTATGGCCGACATGCAGGATCTCACCTTTATCTTCCTGCCTTTTCATTCCCTGTTGGAAGTTGGACCTTGCCTTGGTGATAGTGGGTACAGCTGGCCAAGCAGCCACATGCAGCATATGCAGGACATTGTTTTTAGGGCAGTTGAAGCTCTGTCTTCATCTTCTTGCCTCATTATTAAACCCTTTTTAAACAAGTCCAACTCTGGATAATGCCAGCTTTTTGTTTCCATTTCTTCTTGTTTCCATTGCTTGCATTGTCTGAATGGACTTTTCTTGTATGTTCAAAGACCAACTTCTGTATCTTCACTGGCTGCATTGCCACAGTGACTGTAGAGGTAGCAACGTGAACTAGGAATGTTTTGGTTTAATTTTGTCATTTCTCCTTCTCAACCTGTCTGTTTACATGTCTCAACTCTAATGCTTCACTCACCACTTAGGTGCACTCAGGCACCCAATAGTTTGCTTGAAGGGAAACTTTGTGCTCTGCAGTTATACTGGGATTTGAGAGGTACTTGTTTGACTCAAATTATCGACTGACATTGTATTGATTTGCTTTATTTCTAAATGGGCCTCACACAGATGCGTTTCCTACCAATTTGCTGTACAAGCTGTGTTCTGTTTTGAACATGAGAGTTCAGTCAGGGAATTCCAGCAGACCAGTGCAGTGAGTTAATGCAGAAATTGAGTCTTGAATTAAAGTTTTGAGGTTGCTGATGTCCTACTAAAGGCTGATTTGAAGGACGCATGCAAAGTGTTCGCACAACTATTCTACAAGGCAAAACTGTTTAGATACAGTGCCACGATTGGAAAGCTCATTTTTATTTTTATATTGGATCTGTTTGCAGAGTTTACTTAATTTGGTGTGGTTTTCCCTTGAATAAGCACTTTAATACTCTTTTAATCAGAATCTCCTCCAACGGTGGAAGGTACATGAGACCCCCAGAAAGGGCATCACAGCCCCAAAACAGAACAGTACTGTTTTTTGCTGTTTTCTGTGGAACAGATGGAAATGCAGTTTTCTTCAGAAATTTATTCAGAAATGCATTTCTGAAGTTTTTTCACCTTCAGTGTCCTGGGAGAGCCTGGATGTGGTGACAGCAAGCAAGATTGATAGTAGACTTTGAGTCTTTCCTTAAAGAAGAAGAGCTTGAATAAAGTACCACGTTGGATATTTTTCAAATTAAGCCAGTGGCAAATTTTCTGAAGTCTTGGGCAGAATCTGGTCCTTAGAGAGTAACTAAATTCTTGGTGACTTCTCATAGCTACATTTAGCTACACATAATGGGAAAGTTGTACCAGTTAGGAGCACTGGTAAACTCTCCTAATTCTTGGCAGCCTCTGATACCTTTCTGCATGCAGGTATTCTGCATACAGAGGCATACCTCTGTATATATATAGTTGCTCTTGGTTTATCTTTTTTATCTCTTTCTTCCCCATACAGATCTCCTTTCCTTACTCTGTCATTCTCATAGCCATTTTGTTCTCTCCTATTTGTAATCCTTGGTGTTTCCTGAAAAACAGTAAGGAAACAGATTCAGACATTCAATGAGCTGTCTTAAGGTAGGATACCTAAAGTAACTATTTCTTTGGGAAAAAAAAAATCCAGAACATGACCATGTACCGCAGAAGAGTATTGGCTTTTGCTGGACACTTCAAGAAGTCTCTCGTTCTTTTTTTCTCTGTAGCTGCCTTTTAGGTTGATAGGTACTAAAATTATTAGCCTCATAACCCTCAGCTTTTAGTTTGGGACCAGTGTAGTCCTGAAAATATAAATGCTTTTTCAAATATTTTGCTTTTTTTATTTATCTTTTAGATGAAACTAGTGGAAAGTTGAAAGAATTAGAGTATTCTTTCTGGGAGGAAACCACCCACCCAGATGTCACAGAAGAATGGGATTCATCTGCCCTTTGCTTTTTAGGTCATTTTGAGGGTTTGCATTGGCTTTGATTTAAAAAGATTTGGGAAAACATTGCAGCCCTGCTGGCTGGCCAACCTATTCCTTCTTGGGCTGAGCACTGGTGTGTTACAGGATGAACCTCCACCTGTTTTACAGGTCCAAAAACCTTGACAAGTAAATTACCAGTGTTTCTGATAATTACTTCTTTAAAGCAGAGATCGCCTATCTCCCGGCATCCTGTTGCTCCTTGTCCTCAGAGGTTCCCGAAATTCTGAACACCGCCCCAGCAGCCCCACTGGGATGGAAACTGAATCATGGCACAGGAAAGTCCCGCTGTTCGAGTCACAGGAGTTGTTCACATGAGCAAAGCACTGGCCCAAAGGCTTTGCCAAAGCCACTAATAGGATCCAGGTTTCTCAGGTCAGGGATGGAGTTGGCGGGGACCAGCACAGAGCGGTGCACTGGGGCTGTAGCTCTGCACCCTGTGCTGGCTGTCATCTCGGCCAGAGTCCCCGTGCCTCAGTTTCCTCCTCTCCTCCATGAAAAGCTTTGATAGATGTGGATATTAAGAAAAAGCCAAGTAGTAATGGGAAAAAAATGAGTTTTTTTTTTTTCCTTTTCTTGCCGGCAAACTGTCTTGCAAACTCCTGTGGGACCTGAAACTGCTCTTTTGAAACATACTTTAAAATTTAGGGGGAAAAGAGTAATTTTAGCTGTTTATGGTCAACAACGAGCAGTCAGTCTTTGCCTAGAAGTGTGATAGGTGGTTTGCAAAGAATAGTAAATACATGATTATTGCTCCTATCAGCCTAGTCTAAATGGAAGACATGCAGATGGTGGCTGGACCTGACGGTAAGCTGAGTGATCGACCCTGAAATTCAGCACAGATCTTGTTAATGCCATCACTTGTATTTGGATTTTTATTCATATATTTTCCACTGTCTTTTCAAGCAGCATTTTTTGCAAGTTATTGAAACTGCTTGTGGCTAGTGCTGTATGAGCTGGCTGCATCCAGCATTACAGAAACTTGTCAAAACGCTCAAGTACAACTGACTCCGGCTCACTCTTCTCAAAATTCATGAGAGCTCTGTGCCCAGATGTTACAGGCTATAGCAGCTATAATAACCTACAAATGAGATTTAGTTTTTTTAAGTAGATTATGCTAAGAGGATTTTTTTTTTTTGTAAATGATAGGGTTGCAATTGGATCTTTTGATAAAATCAGCTTTCTGGTGGGTGGGGAAGCATTTGGATACGGTAACCTGGCTCTTGCACAGGAGCTTAAATCTGTCTTCCATCAATGAGGCTGGAATCACCATGTGTGTGGTGGCATTTAGTTTCTCAAGGACATTTGTCCATGTCATAGGAGCAGCTGCTACCCATAGAAAGGCTCCTGTTGAGCGCAGAGCCCCAAGCCATCCTGCAGGGTGCTGTTCTGCCCTGGGATCTCTGGATCTGCTGCAGCCTCTCATCCCTGGCAGTCGAGTTCTAGGAGCAGGACGAGCTGTACAGGGAGCTGGAGACACTGAGCACCCACCAGCCAACAGCATAAGGGGAAAAGCCGGGTCCAGGAGGTCGGTGAGGCTGCTGGCATCCTTCCTACATCGCTCCCACGCACAGCTCACTTAAAAACGGGATGTCAAGTTTCCACACTTGCTGCCTGCCGCCCTTTTGGCTTTAAAATGAAATGAGCAAACTCACAGTAGCATTGTGTTTTCAAAAGTAAAGGGCAGCATAACCGGGCTGCCTTCCAGATAAATGAACAACCTTGGAAATTACATGTTGAAAACACATGAAAAATGGTGGATGTGTTGGAGTATTTGTTTTGAAGATAACATATACCACCCTGCATCCTCTTGCTTTACTCTGCTTTAGCTCTCCTGTGGCTAAAGCAATGAAGAGCTTTACTGTGCTTGCAAAATTTATATAATGCACACATTCATTCTCCTGTGGGCTAGAGCCTTTAACAACATATTTTGGTCAGTTTAACAGTTGTTATAGTGACATAATAAAATTTGTCAAGACCATATTAAATTATGTTTTCCCCATCCCCTTTCACCCTGTGAAGGTGCAAACAGCGTCTCTGCAAAGAGAAGACATCGAGAGCAATTTCCTTCTCACAGAAATGGTCCTGAAGCTTAAATTTGCTTTGAGGATGTCTTAAAGAAGTCTGGTAGCATGCTAAAATCTAGCTTATTTACTCTGATCTTTAAATTTGCAAGCTTTTGCCTTAAAGGTAAATTAATAAAAGTAGGCTTGTGTCATTCTTATGCTTTTGGTGGCCTTGATGCCCTTGTTTTCCCCTGGCTTCAATGCTGGAGCTACAACCTGAATCATGAATGTGTTTTGAAAAACACGGATGTTAATGTGGGCTGCAGGAGCTGCTTCATGCATGTCTTTCCCATGTAATCACTGGAAAAAAGGCTTAAAAAAGAAGTGTAGCAAAAGCAGAGAATATGAATTTGCTGCATTGCATGGCAGTGGAGAAATCTCTTGGTCTTCCCTGCCAGTTGAGAATCTCTGTGGTGCTCTGCCAACACCTCTTAGCTTGACTGTGTCTCTAAGGGGGTTAAATATGTACACCTTTGCTTAAGCCATCCAGTTATATGATCGAACGACATTCCCAGGGGATCAAAGCTATGTATCATCAATTTTGTTTCAGTGAAGACGGTTTTACTTGACACCTAATCAAATGATATTTACTTGCTGCCGCTCCGACTCTGAACTGTCATCTCATAGTTGTGTGATTTTTCACAAGCGCGGTGCCAGTAGAGTTGAGGAGACTGTGGTTTGGTTATAGCTTTAGGCTAAACTAAGCCAGATGTTATGGCCTTTATTTGAAGTCATTAGTTCTTCGCCAGTCGGTCCGCGCACATTCCTTTCATTGCTGGAGCGCTTTGCTTTTCTGAGAATATTGCCTTCTGCAGAGAATCCTGGTCATTGTTAATAAATTACTTCTGGGCATTTCAGGAAAAATTAAGTAAAGATGTAATTTACAGAAAACAAACAACATGCTGGCTTCATTCCCACTGTGGATAAAGAGCTGGGAGACCCACAGCCACCCCAGAACATGTAGTAGATCCAAAGAGGAGAGTAAATGTTGGGGGAACCTTCTTCAACCTTGTTTCCAAGAGTTTGTTCCAGGAGTAGTTGGAAGAAGGAAGGAGGGGAATTTCCATAGGTAGTTTTGAGAGCTCTAGGTTTGGCTTTGACAGTTGGTCTTGATGACATCGGGCAACTTGTGTCCTTGACTTTTCTACAGTTGTCGAATGGACGTATTCTACCTAATGGGGGACTTGAGGCTTTATTCAAGTTCATAAGTTGGTTTCTAGTTCGTAGAAAAAAGAGAGCAGTCCACAGCTACATACAATGATAGTAAAATACCATAATGATGCCAGTCATTGTCAACCAGTAGATTTTAATTTCCTGATAAATATAAAAATGTTAAGAAATTTCTTTTTTTCTCCTGTGAGCAAAGAACTGCAAGCTTCAATGGTGCTCCAAAATTGCAATAATCGCTTAAGAAAATTGCTTAAGAAGCTCATTGTTTTCTTTCGTAGGAGCTACACTTCTGACCTTGAAAATCCAAAGCATGAAGTGTGTTCATCAGTTCTTACTGTCCCTATTATTGTTATGTTTTTATCTTACATTACAGTTTGAGCTGTCTCTGCAAAGAAAAGCTGTTGCTACTGCCCTCTTGGCCTCTGAATTTTGTTGGAAATGTAATGAGTTAAAAATCACTGCATTTTCATATTCCTTCAGTTTGTCTTAGGCCTGCAATTCTCAGAAGTTAGTTTTAATTGTTGAATAATCTCCATGATGTTTGTGATGAGTGACAATACAATTACAGCGGTGGAACGGCATCGCTAAGGAATTTGGCCGCAGAAGTTACCTGTGTTTCCCACAGCTGAAACCTTACCTTGTTTAACCAGTATTTGGTTGTCTGGTTAAGGATAAGTCAAGAAGAAATAGTTGAGCCAAAGTTCTGGTTTGAGCAAAACGGGTGGATAAAGCAAAGGCTGGAATTTTGTGGCAGGTCAGTCGTTTCCTCCACGCAGTCCAGCTGAGCACCAGGATGTCCCTGTTTTGAATTAGCTTTTCTGAATAAGCGGCACCCTACAATGCCAGCCGCATAGTCCATAACCTTAGCCTGTGTCGCATGTGTCTGTGGTAGAACGGTTGTGTCAGTTCCTTTTTTAAAATGACCAAGATATATTTTTGCATGAAAAGAAATGTGTTCCCAGCATTTTAAAACATCTTTCTGGGGTGGGTTTGTTATGCTTGGTCAAGGCTGCAGCTGCTTGGTTGGTCATAGGCTGAGTTGGTGGTGGAAGCACTCCATCAAACAAGTTCAGAGTCAGGATTTACTCCCATGCAGTAAAATCCTAAGGACCACTAAGCTGGGTTTAAGCACTGAAAAGATATATGAGCCTTGTCCTCTGGCAAGATGAGAGTTACTCCCAGTGATAAACTTTGCCTGGGAGGGTAATTTGTGAAGTAATTAGGAGTATTTCTATCGCAGCCTTCATTCAGAAGTGTCTCAGATCATTAAAAGTGCAAATTAAACTTCCAGACAGCCCTACCTAAGAAGGAGGGGAAACACTGTGCTGGTTTTAAGTCTAGGCGCTCACATGGAGATGCTGTTCTAGGGCAGCAGACCTCCTCAGTTTCAATTCCCACCACCCAGCTATTGGTCCAGGCTGGCACGCTGCTCTTTGCAACTACAATTTGCAAGTATAAATGGGTTTTTCACGCTAGATGCGGTGCAAATTAAGGTTTCACTTCACCTGAAACAATGGCTAAAGTCGCTTCTGAGTCCCAGGCTTGGTTTCAAGCTTGGACATACATCTACAGCATTTGGCTGGCTCTGATGTTGGATGTGGATTTAGGTCCTGGAGTTGAGGTGTGAGGCCATGCTTTGTTGGCAGGCTGGAGCTGTAACCTGATTAATCTGAACAGGTAAAAAGTAATGCGATCCATCAGCAGCACAACTGGCAGCGCAGCCTGGCGAGTAGTGAATTTTTCATCAGGAGGCCCTTAGAGAGGAGGTGTATGTTACCGAGGGTGGTAGAAAGAAGAGAAACTTAGCCAGGCTTTCATCCGGAGGGATATTGCCTAACCAGTGAGGAATCCTTTCATCAATAAATTATGAGAAGAATGGGAAAGTTTCGAAAGATCAGCCTGTTAACGTGCTCTCATCCGGCAAATTTAAGGAACATTATATTTTGGCCTGGGATGCCTTGCAGGAATCGAGAGGTGATAGCGTGCAGCGATGCAGACTGAGGAAGGTGAGACCCTGTTGTGTGTGTTGGAGCTGGGACGGGCACCGAGCATCCGTCAGCGGAGAGGAGGCAAATGTGGTGTGACCGCTAAGCCCCGGTATTGAATAACGGGAGGAAAAACCAAGCAGGCACCCTTTAGTTCCTTTAGTTCTCCACCTGGCTGCTGTCCACACCACGGATCCTCCCTTGGAAGGGTGGCCGCAGCAGAGCAGACATCTGGTCGGCTTTCTGACAGCTTCTGCTTGGCGCCAGTGGGGTTCCCCATCCTTTCGCATGTGGAATGAGCCCCAGTCCCACTGCTCCAAGGAACAGGCGTGGTTTTATCCATCCGGAGTGACCAAAACACATTTTGAGGAGGCAGGGTTTTAAATGTTCGTTTCAGCACGATTTTAAATGCTCATGTCTTTAATTTATCGTAACCTCTGTTTGACTCGGGGCTTAGTGAATAACAAAAGATACTTTTAGCGCCTTTACGGGAAGATGTCAAGGATACATTGAGCAAGAGCCTCTGCTCCCTGGAGAGACCATCTCCATGCCCGGATGGTACCCCGGGAGAGGAAGTGGTGATTGCAGCGGAGCAAAGTGGTTCCTTGATTGCACCTACACATCCCCATCCTTCATTCTATGCTTTAACGATGGAGCCGTGCTCCCTCACTTATGTAAGCTGGCACGCGAACAAGAACTAAGTTATAACAGAAAGCAAAAGAATTCAGAGCCACGATCGAACTCCTGTGGTGTTTACAGGGTGGAAACTTACCCAGAAATGCAGTTTTCCAAATGCCTTTTACTGTCAAAGTTTTTTTTTATTGCTGGCTTTTTTCTAATTCAGAGTGAGCAGCTCTGCACCAGCGAGATGCCTGCTGATCCTGACAATTGGGCAAATTATTTTAATGTCAATGAAAGGGGCTGTTTCTGCGGAGCGATGAGCAGGGAGCAAACCAGAATTGGAATTTACAGTGTATTTGCTACCATCCTGCCTTAATTTCTTCGTATTTACTATGTGCAAAGATTTCTCTAAGTCCTAACCTCAAGCATGTCGTCTTCTCTAGCAGGCAGCTCGGAGCGACAGCACAGGGATCATTGGCTCTCGAAGCTTTGGATGCCTTGTGTTGTCCCCACACTAGATGCTAAATGGGAGTTTGACCTCCTTAGACCCCACTAGCTACCTCTTTGTGAACTTCCAGAGCCTCTTCTTCCACAGCTGTGCGTCATGTGCCCAGCAAAGTCTCTCTAGGGAGAGTTATTGCATAGTAGCTACCGGAGAAAATGTCCCAACAAAGCAAATTTCCCATGACTCACCTATCTGAAGGTCACAAATAGCAAGTTTTCATATGACCAAGTTGGCTTCCCCCAGGAGAGAGAGAAATTCAGATCTTTTCCTGCAGAATCTGGTCTTGTTTTGGATATTGGCAAAGAATGGATGACTTGGAGGCTTGCTAATAAATTGTATTTTTTCAAAGCAATTCACACTTGGTGCACAGCGAGTTGCTGAATTACAACCTGGAGGAATCAGTGTTGTCAACTTGGAGTAGCTCAGGATCATCGTGGAGGACACGACACAGGAAGAATTTAAGTTCTTTAGTGTTTTGATGAGCAGATTTTGCCTTATTTTGATCTTTGTCATTGCAACCCTGGTAATCGATGCTACAGGAATTGGCGATTAGTATCCCAGTGTCCTTTCTTGCATGAGAAGGTAAATGGTTCTACCATACTTTCGCAGCTTTTAGTAGTCTTTCAGTTAAATAAGATTCGGGTTCTCCAGCAAGAGTTTGTCTTCCAGAGGTATCCCAAATCTCCTAACAGCCCCAAATCAGAAAGTTCAGATGGTAAAACCTTCTATATAAATAAATCCACTCTCTGCCCCTTCGCCTTTGTCCTACGTTTCAAGCGAGAATATCCAGGTCCCTGCCATAGAGTGGTGTGTGGGAATGGATCTGTATGGACCACCCATTGCATAAGTTGTTTTGATATTAGGTCTCTGAATGGTGGGATATATGGTTTCTGAGCCCTTTGGCCATCCAGTTTCTTATGAACGCAGGCAAACAGGGCTCTTTCCATGGCTTTGGACGGAACCATTGATTTTCTCTTCTGCCTTTGCCTTGGGAATGTCATTTAAACCTCCTTAGTCTACCCACCTTGAAGTATGATGAGAAACCTTAATGATGTGTAACGAAGACGTCCTAAAAGCTAGAGCAGACCAAATGAGTTTTATCCTGATCATGTGAAGGGAATAAAGCCATAGTTGTTTTCCTCCATGTTGGAAGGGATCATGTACTCCAGAGAAGCAGCTGATTTTTTGTTGTTGTAGATTTTGCAGGGCTGAATCAGTAAGGGAGAAGTTTGTGTGGGTCCTTGGGTGTTTCGCTTAACATATTGGCAAAACTTGGACCCGCGAGGTTTAGCAGCCACACAAGGATTTGAAGTCAAAGGCAACACCAATGCAACATTTTTGGTGCTGTCCTTCTGGAGCAAGAGCTTAGCAAGATCAGAAAACCCATGGACATGTTGAGGCAAAGGAAAGGAGGAAGCCAGAGATCCCTTATCAAAACAAATCCTGCCTCGAAGGTACTTCCAACTGTTAGGAGTGGAGCCAAGCTCATCTTCAGGGCTTCGCTGCCAAAATTCTCACAAGGACTTATCTGATGAGCAAGGAAACGGAGCAGCCCCCAGTTCTCCCAGCTCAGTGGGGTGTCTCCGAGGGAAGGCTGGGCTCACACCTGCCTGGAGGAAAGGAGAAACCAAAAATAGGTGCCAACATATTTTGGCCAAGGCAAAGTATGAATCCTCACCTCTGTGGAATGGCTGCATCTTGGGCTCTGCCATCAGCTGGTGTGCAAGGTGTCTGGTACTGCTCAGCAGCTGATTTTTGAGGCTTGGCTTATAGGTTTGTATTTCGGAATATCAAACACCAGCTCAGAAATGCCTTTGTGGTGGTAATTCTTGGAGCATCCAAGGGTCCTGCTGTGGTTATTTCTGCATGGTGGGCTCCTCCCTGCAGCGTCATAAACCTTCTTTCAGCATTCGGCAGTGAAAGCATCACTAAAATTGCTTAGATCAGACTGAAAGAGAAGATGCTATCCTATGGTATGTGGTCATCTGCAAATGGAGTAGCAGGCTCTGAACGATGCTTTTCTTCTGGGTCTCAACAGTACTGCAGTGTTCCTATCAGATAACATGTCCTGAAAATGGGCAAAGTTAGGAGAGGATTATCATCGTTTGTGGCAGTGCAATTATTTCCTTAGTTTGCTGGTGGGAATATGAGCAAGGATGATGTGAGAACATAGAGAAACTGGATTGGAAAACAACTCTCCAAGTTAGGGGAGGACCTCCAAAAATGCACCCCCACCTGCCCTGAAAGCCCCGAAGCCAGAAGCAACTCTGCCCAACAAGCAAATAAAAAGCTTAGGAGATTTCTTTTATTTCACTGTATTTCTTGAGATGAACCAAGTCAACATGGCTCTGGGTTACAGCTCGCGTGCGCAAGGCAGGGTTCCGGGTGCAGGGCGAGCCATGGGCTGGAAGTGACAGCGAGTATCTTGAGACAAGAGTTTCTGACCTCAGCCATGAAGATGCGCATCGACACTAAGATAAGAGCCGTGTTGCTGAACTGGGAAGGAAAAAAAATAGCGCTTGTGTGTCAAACGTCACATTTACAGGAGCAAATCGTTTATCAAAGCAGGGAGTGACTGCAGGCAGTGCAGGCAGGGATGCTCTTGGAGCAGGTAGTATCACCCAGGGGTTTTCATGCTGCCTGCAGTTCTGGCAGGGATTTGGTATATTTTTTTACACCTCTAAACAAACTGCATGTTCCAGTGTAAAAAAAAAAAAAAAAAGCCCAACCTTACATACGCCCTTGTGCTCAGATTGTGACTGATTAAAAATACAGGTATTACTCACCAGATTTTATCAAGACTTTCCATATCCTAAAGGGCCTCACACTGGCTGCAGATACCATCACCTGAACTGTGGCTGCAGATTCAGTCTTAGCACTGTTTAATTTTCATGAACCCTATTTTTCTTGTTTTGGGCTGTCAGTTCTTGGGCACGTACTTTGGCTGTCAGCTTGCTTGTCGGTACTTTGCCTTTTGGAGTCTGCCTGCAAAAAAAACAACCCAATAAATAAAAAAATCATAAAAGATGGAGAGGAAGAAGCAGCAAGAGATGCATAACAAAGTGCTTGCCCACGTCTGCTCTGAATTGCTTTAGGATCTAATCAGATCAGGTTCCTTCATACCTCAAGCCAACCTAGAGGTTTTTGACAGCTTAAAAACACTCAATGAGCTTTATCAGCCAGAGGTTTTCAGATGAAGTCTGGGCTGCACAGTGGTCTGATGCCAGCAACCAGAATAATTAGTGTTTCTACTGCTGCCAGCTCTGAGGTTTTCTTATTTAATATGGTAAATGGTGATGGGACCCTTCTATCTTTGCTGTAACAAATTGGGAATAATAATCCTGGCTGTAAAACTGCATTAACTGGTGAGCTTAACTCTGTAACAGCAGGTAGACCCTCAAGGGTCTACAAGCTGGTCGACAGCAAGGTCTTGGTGGGGAGAAGAAGACTTGATTTGGTTCTTCTGGTCTTGCTCATGCATCTTCTGGTTGAGCAGAGAGTGCCCATCTGGAAGACATGCCCTGGTCTAATGTGAATTATTGTGCTCAGTGCATAAGTAATTTTGCGGACCCAGATTAACTAAACTGGGGTTAATTTGCTGTTACCTGCTTCTGTTCAAGGAGAGGCACGTGAGCCAGCCATGTGCTGAAAATGTAACTGCCCTGTAGGAAATTGAGGAAAACATGAGAAATGCTGTCCTAGAACAGCCAGAGGTGTGTTACTCTCTACCTAGGGCAGGCAAAGCTCTAGCATAGCAGGGAACTGAACTAAAGCGTGCCATTGAACAGTGCATCTGACCTTCAAACAAGTGAATATTAGCTATTAATTAAGGAAAAAAAACACCAACAACAAAACAAATTATCAACGTGACAGTATTTTTCACTATATATTTTACTATCCAAAGGTGAGGCACTGCCAAGCTTTCAGAGCAGAGGCCATACGGATGGTGGGTACAAAGTGCTCCAGGGTTTTTAGGTTGAGCTGTTTGCTTGGCTTTTCCTCGCTGCTTTGCTCTAGCCATGCTTCATGGGCTTGCCAGTCGGCGAGCAAAGAGCAAGGTCAGCCGAACGTGTTCCCTGGGTTTTCTTTAATAAAGCTGGAAACCCATCCGAATTCCTCTTCATCTGTACAGACAACAGAAGGGTGATTTTTTTTTTTCCCTATGACTGTCATTCCTGACTGGAGGTATTATTTAAAAAAAAAATAAAAATCAGAAAATCAATTCCGACCAGTGCCTCTTCATGCCGAGAGTGCTTCCATTAATATCAGATGGGAAAGTCAGTCCAAACACTGAAAGTGGATATAGTTTGCATTTGAAGGAAGGTTTTGTGTATGAAACTGAGAAATGCTTCCCAGTCTGACACCGGTGATTGATTGCAGTTCTGCTAAAGATTAGCCAGACGTTTTAAGCACCGCAATTATTCATGTTTTCATAGTTAGATGCTATATTTAAACTGTGTCTAACAACGTATGTACACTGAGCTATGCTGCTACACAGGCCCTGCTCCTGAGCATGGAAGGAAAATGCAATATTTTTTTTTATTATTTCATTTTCCAGATATATTTTGTGCCATGTGTGCTCTCTAACATAGCTATCCCAATGCACACATGATGTCAATTATAGCTGCACCGCCCTTGGCACCGGCACCTTCGCAAGGATGGGGGCTGAGAGATGTCCAGTGAGGAGAGGGGGGACCTAGGGGGGTCCAGGCATCGTAGGGTGCAGCTTCTGGCTAGGGTCCCCATCCTGCGCTGCAAGGTAAAGTACTCCCAGTAATAGCCACAACCCCCAGGACCTTGTAGGGACGTCTGGACCCAATGGCTTGGTGTTTGCAAAGCATTTTGGTATCAATGAGTGGAAAGAGGCAGTGGAATAAATCGGGGGGGGTGGTCCCTTTATTGCTGTTGGTGGTAGTGGAAAGTCAAGGCAGGAGCCGGTTGTGGGATTTCTGGTGATTTCTACAGATAGGCGAAGGGATAATAGTGCAACTTTCTTAGCCACCAATTCAGAAAACAAGTTAAGGCAACCCTTTTTCTGTGCAATTGTGCTCTTGAACGACACATCTCCAACAGCATTTCACGCAGAGATCTTCAACCACATCCCCATTTCAGTTTCTATCTGAAAACAAGCAAGGACACCTTGCAAACTTCAAAATTGCCCAACTTTGAAATGCTTTTAATTTTTTTGATTGAACAGCACTGTCTCAGTACCCAGTGATGCTCCAGATAAGCTTTTGCTTGCTCACAAGTCTGATTTCCCACCAGCATGAACATGCAGACTGGGTCACAGAGTCTGGTTTGCTTGAAGGCTTGTCCTGGAGATTTTGTAGGAGAAAGCAGTGGGTTTGAGTCTCTGGACAACTTCTGAGGGGTCCAGAAAAGGTAACTCAGACAGACAAACCTCTTGCCAGTAAGCTTCAATTAATTATTCAGGAGTCTATATCTCTCTCTGCTGAATATGGAGAGCTCAGCAGATCAAAAAGAGGTTGAGACACCCTGGCTTAAGGGAGAGAGGATGTGAAAGGCCATGAAACCTGGTGGAAAACCCGACCTTATGATGTGTTTCATTTTAAGAAGGATGTGACAGCGTGTTTATTGCTGCGAGGTACAGGCTTGGAGATTCATAGGAGCATTTATCATCCATTGCTCATTTAGATTTGTAGCTTATGCCGGAGCTTTGAGTCAACATTTAAACTCCTACTGTTTCTGCTAAAGAATAGTATTTACCACTTTTCCATTTTAGTTTCCTAGTGCCTTGAAAATTCAGAAGACAAATGAAACCTGCAAAATAGAGTATGGTGATGATGATGATGGTAACATATATGTCTAACGCAAGGAACAGGGGTGGCCGATCTGACTGGCTGTGAAAGGGTTAATTTGGTGTGCTCCTGCTCTGCCCTGTCAGTGAAATTCCTTGATGGGGTTGATGGTGTAATTGAGTACAGGTGATTTTTTTGATATGTATTGTTTTTATTCAATTTTTTGGATGATTTATAACTTTGGAGCATTACAGCTGTTTAGGCTATGGAAAAGTTTGGCTTCATGTGCGCTCACCACTCATATGTTACAATATTAATAAACCCCTGTGTTACTAAGTGTAATTCATTTTTTCCCCAAAAACCCAATGCTCTGCAGACGGCAAGCCATGCAAAGCAACTGTCAGGTGTCCCAGAGTCTTGTACTCCTACCGCAGGTTTGTGAAGGGGTGAAGTGAAGTCCGAAAAGCTGATGGCAAAGGAGAATATGAAGCATGAGACCAGCTCAGACCTATTAGTGTCAACGAGCTGCAAAGTCATTAAGCCACAGTGACAAGCTTGGCATCATGCAGCTGTCCTTCATGGGAATCGCTCCTGGTCTGTGTTAATACCCTCAGCTGTAGGGATTGCCTTGTGCTGTTACATCTCTCTTCCCTGGGAGAAAAAGAGAGGAAAAAAAGAAAAAAGGGGAAAAAAAAGGGAGGGAGAAAAAGGGGGGAAAAAGTAAAAAGGAAAAAACATAGCATAATGTGGCAGTGAAAAAAAAGAAAAAAAGAAAAAAAATGGAAAAAAGGAAAAAATAAAGGGAAAAAAATGCAACATAATGTGGCAGTGTCCTGCAGTAGCCCTAGGCTCGAGCCTGCCTTGAGCGTTCAAACCCTCACATTGCTCACTATTCACTATGGCTTGTCAAAAGAAATCTCTTGAAAGGGGGTACACGGATATTGTGGAGCCTGTCACGCTGGGCTGTCACAGGCGACGGGTGGCGCTGGCAGCGTGTGGCCCCGAGGCCGTGAGTCCTGTTCTGTTGGCCATTTATTACCGTTTTTGAAAAGGAGCTTTGAGCCTACCTTAATGCTATTGTGCAACTACAGATTAATAATTTCCTATTTAAATAGGGTTTTGTGATTTACGGTTACAGGTAACAGGATCAGGACTGCCAAGCTGTTTGCAGAGGATAACAGTTGGCTTTACCATGCTTTCTAAAATCAATTTAACCTCCCCTTACTGGCATCGCTAAAGCCCAAAATCTTCCCTGGAAGGCGTGAATGTGGACAGCAGGATGGCGAACTTAACTCCAGCCTTTCCACGACTCCAGCCAGCTGGGCTTTCCTTGAGAAGGGACTAATACCTTAGCAGCTTATGCAACTTTGGGCCTCGATGCTGTGATTCAGGGAGCATCACCTTGCGCTTGTTTTATAATGGGCAGGAACCAGGCAGGAGATGCTTGACATCTTTTTGCCAGTGGTACCCAAGGCAGTGCATCAGACCCAATCCCTATGTTCTTTTGTATAAATCCCTATATTCTTTCATATTAAATTCCTATATTCTGTTCAAAGCTGAACCTGGACCCGCAGCCAAAGGTGATATCTCGTACAGTGCTGCCTGCAGCCAGCATAACCCTGCCTGCAAGCAGGCTGCCAGAAAGAAACTTCAGATCCACGTGTTGCTTTGGCTCTGCAAAGGGGACAAGTGTAATTTATGATGCTGAGAGCCACCATTGTCAGGATTTCAAAATACAGCATATGTTAGGCTTGGAAAGTTGTTTTTGTTCTTGCAATTAAAGCACCGCATAAATATCCGACAGATGAGGTGCTCCAGGCTCGCTGAGTTATGGCCGTGGCTTGTAGAAATCAGTCCAGCAGGCATTGATCTACTAGTATTTTCTATGCTAGGATTTATATTTCTCAGTTTCTTAAAGCTACTGTATATTAGTGTTTAAGGTTAGGGTTTAGTTCTGGGCAACCTGCTAAGAAATGTGAGTTGTTACCATGAACTCTACTTGGCCTTTCAGCTTTGTTGACAGAAATTTAGTCCACATAGACAAAAGGGAGGAAAAAAATTTTTAAAAAATTAAGCAGGTGAGGTCATTTGGAGTTGAAAGGAGCCTGAAGCACGCCTGTGTTGGGAACGAAGCTGCAATGAGCCCAATGATGGCCAAGGCTTCAGCAGGGGAGCACAACCAAGTCCATTTTGCTCGAAGAAAAGAAAAAAAAAAAAGATATTTACAGAAGGGAAAAGAAGAACAAAACTAAGTGCATGGAAGTGAGACACTCCAAGGTCCATCTGTGTGGCCCCGGCTTGTTTTTGCTGGTCAAGATACAGGGCTGGCTTGCTATTCTCAATGGTGGTCCCCGTTGTGCTGTGCCATCGTGGGGAGTCCCCCTGGACCGACTGCCAGGGTGAGCAGCAAGTGGTACAGGCAGCATGCGGGGCAGGCAGCAAGCAGGGTGCTGCGAGCCATCAGCGCTGCCCATTAGATAACAGCGGGGCCCCCCCTGTGTGCACAAGCAAACTCGGGGCAAGCCCCAGTAAGGTGTCAGGACTCACCGCACCCTGCCCCGCGCCTGACCCTCTGCCTGCCTTCCCTCCATGGTTTGGTTGCAAACACTCTCGGTGTGTGCACGGGTGCTGGGGAGCGGGGGGAACACAAAAGGCCAAACCCAAACCCCAGTGTGACCTTGGCACCGGACCAGCACTGGGAGGGACCTGCCAGCTCCCGCCCTGCTGCCATTGAGCCTTAAATGTAGGTCCTTGGGTGCTGGCGGCTGCGGGTCGGGCTTTTGCTGAGGATGCATAAGGAGCTGGAGCAAAATCCATCCTGACCTGGGTGCCCCAGCACCAGCAAGGCTTGGGGTGTCAGCTCAGGGGTGTCACCTTAACAGAATTGCACAGCGGTGGGGGCTGCTGGTGGGATGCAGGTTGGTGCTTCGTGCCGCCTGGACCCAAATCAAAGGGCACCATCAAGCAGCATCAATTTGTAGGCAGGTGGGGGAAGGAGCTGAAAAACTGAGCCGGAATTTGCTGCTTCATGCCATATCGTGTTGTCTCAGTGTTTGCTGTCTCAGTGCAGACCTGGCACCATCTGATACTGCTTCCAAGAAGGTTCAACAAACCTGCCAGGGGCGAAACATCTCCCTCTCCCCCAGTTCTGGGAGGGTGATTTGTACGCTGAAGCAGATAGTTTGGTAATCCTTTAAAAAACATCTATTTTGCATCTCTCTGATACGTCACACCCAGCTGTAGTTTGTACAGTGTCACACAAGTACATTACATCTATAGAGCAAACAAGAATGGGAAGATATATTTATATAAAATAAAGTTACAAAAGTTTTGTGCTGAAAAGACACTGCTTTTTATGTATTGTAAAATATTCTGTAAAACTAAAGTAAGATTTAAGTGATTTGATCCAAGCCCTGTAAACTTCAGTTGAGGGCTCTAATGATAAACTGCCGAGGAGCCTTGGATTTTGTGGTTTGTCATTAAATGCCATAGATGAAAGTGTGTTTTCATGCTGTATTTCAAATCCTTATCTGTGCCATAGGAGAGTGCTGAGGTTTGGGGTGAAGTTTTCCTGGGAAATGATTTTTAAATAAGAATTTTCCCTGTTATTTTGAGTGCTGCGGGCGTGCTTGTTGCTGAAGCAGGTGAGTGGCGAGATCCCTGCGGTCAGACTGGGATGCTCAGGTCCACGGTAGTTTCCTATAAGGGTCTATACCTCCTGCGGTTACCAGGCCAGCAACACCTCGTGAAACCACCCTGTACTGCTGGCTGGATACACGATGATGGGAACGCTTGGTGTAAACTAAGGATGCTTTCTCCTGCATCCACCCCTTGAGCCTCAGGTTCACTTTGTAGGATTTTCTCAGCAGGAGATGGGATCCAAAGTCTCCATGTCCCTATATGTCCGTGACACATGGTGCAAATATTTATTGCTCTTCTGTTAGGTTTGTTTGGCTACATGTAAAGAAGTTTCCACACCCTCGGCGTTACCTGGCATCTCTGCCTGCCTCGCTCTGTTTGGGGTTGCTGATAAGGCAAAATACTTGGATTTTCCTTCAATAATCACCTTTTGCACTGCATCAGGTAGTTGGTGGAGACCTTGTTTTGTATGGAAAGAGGTTTCAGTTGTGTTCTCAGGTTTCTTGAAAAAGGAAAAAAGTAGAGCTTGATATCTTTTGGAGGCCACTTGTAAGGTTTTACGGTTTTGGTGCTTTAAGCCAGTTTTGTGTTGGATGAATGCCTCTCCCAAGGTGCTCACAAGTGGCAGATAACAGCATGCTGCTGCACCACATCACTTTTTGTTTTTTCCCCTTGCATTTAAGGTCCTGGGTGAATGGGTAACTAACTGACCCAACTGCAGAACACAAGTCTAGAAGGGATGAAGAAAGATCCCTCTGTCTACGCCCAAGCCATTCGGAACAATCTCTTGTCACCCTGGTCTTTAAAAACACCCTGATGACGGGGAGTTGGAGGCTCCTCTGCACCGTCTGTCCTAGCACTCTCTGCTCCTTGCTGCTCCCAAAGCTTTTCTACTGTTGAATGTGAACGTTAATTGGTTTTAATTTAAGTGTGTTGTTCCTTGGTCCTTCTTGGAGCAAATATGTTTATCCTCTTCATCTGTATAACTGTTTTTTTCTGTCCGTACTTATCACCAGTGCTGTCTCCTGACTGCTCGCCAGTTCATCCCCATCCCTTTCACATTGCTCCCTCCAAAACTGGATGCATGACATCAGCCGAGGAAGATGCCGAATGACTCCCATGTGTCTCGCAGGCCTTTTGCTTGGCACTGACAACTCGCTTTTAATTTGTGGGTCGTTACAATCATTAGGGAGACTCCTCCTGCACTGCTGGAACCATGTGAGGTTTTGCACAGGTGGGAAGCGCCTGTCGATGGGATGCAGAGCTCTGCTCCGTGCATGTCCCTCCCCAGCAAGTCCTTCGTATGCCACTGGATATTTATTTCCCCTACTCTGGAGGTGTGTTGCAGGTTGCGTGAGAGCCTTGCTGGGTACCTGTGTGACCCCCTCCCCGTAGAGTCTTTTACCTGTTCTTCTCCAGCATCTCACAGATGTGCTTTTCTCCTTATTTTGCTGGGTTAAAGAAGCACAAAGTGGAGTCTCGTCCAGGCAAGGGTTTCCACAAATTCGCACCCTATGCTCGCTGTAGGGACTGCTGCTCCTTGGCCTTGTCTAAGCAGGGCTGATACCTTGTTAAAGCACAAATCCTGCCTTGAACTTGCTTCACTTGAGCTGAATGAAAAAGCAAAACACATCACTGGCTTGCTTGAGGACCTTTTGAACACTGAGATAGAAGCGCATAATGCAGTGTTGGCTGGACCTCAGCCTTCAGCTCCCATTTGAGCATCCAGCTGCTGTATAATCCCAGGGGATTTTTTCCAAGGTTGCTGGACCAGCAGTGGAAGAGGAGTCAAACGGATTACAGGATGTCCGAAAACAGCATGTTCCACACACACAGGGAAGATTTTTAGGTCCCATTAAAGTGATAAAGAAGACTTAGCCAGTCCCCCTTTTGCACAGAACTGTGGGATACTGCCTTTACTATTTATTGTTTGAAGCAACCAAGCAGGACCAAGTGTGTACTTCTCTTTTCCATGTTCAAAATTATGTGGCTTTGGTTCTCCTGCTGGTTTTGGCCCGTGTTGGTTCCAGTTTGTTTGATGCTTCTCCCTCATCCCTCCATCCTCATCTTCCTGATCCTCCCCCTGCGATAATGCTCTGCTCGAGCCTCTCGGAGCTGCTGCAGCTCTTCTGAGCCCCCAGAGAGAGAAATAAATTGTGCAGAAACAAATTCCCTGCATATGAGATCCCCTTGGAAACCCGCCTGCCTGGTTTATAATTAATGCTGCTATTGTTCTCCTCTTTTTGTATATTTAGATGGCCTTTTTGTTTAAAGTTGATTACTTTCTGCTCCTTTGAGTATCTCTCAGGGGAGGGAAATGGATGATATTTCAACAGTGGATCAGCCACAATATGTACTAAATAAACAGACTTGCTAAAAACACCATAAAGGCCCCTTTGTCCTGTCAGATAGCAAAAGGGGAAAAAAAATCTCCCAGAAGGATGCTGGTGAGTAACTTATCTATGAGATCTGCTATTGCTATGATTGTACCGGAAGGTGTCCTAAATTAAACACTTCCACCCTTCACCGGTCACCTAAAATGTCACCCCAGCTTTAAAGGCTTAGAAGATGGTATCATCTAAGTATTCCCGGTAGCAGCCAAGCCTGTGCTGGGCAAGGTCTCTGTGCTCAGCCGTGTTAACACACTGTGCAAGAGCTTATGTCAAGCATCAGAATAATAGGTTGCACATGGCTATCGATTAAATGACAGTTTTCCCTCCTAACAAAATTGATCTTGGCTTTGGATTTAGCGGGCCTCGGCCCCAGCTGCGTGTTTGTTCAGTTATCTAATTTTAATGGTCAAGTTTCCATTTCTTCTGCAAAAGTAATTTATATTTCAGAGGCTTTGGAGGGGGAGAGGAAAGGGGGAATATGTGAACACCCAGCAATGCAGGGGAAAAGCTGAGCAGTCTTCAGTCTTCTTGGATCTGTCCCTGACATGAGGTGGCTAGATAATGAATTCAGATTCTGATTTTTTGGGGGGGGTCAGGGGGATCACCAGTGTTTTAATGCCCAGGTGATCTGGACCACATGGAGTTCATCCACATGAACTTGAGTTATGAGGTGTAGGCACCCTGCAGGCTCCCCTGTGTCAGTGAGAAGCTCCACCAGTGTGGGGCTGGTTATACTTTAATTTCTCCTTGACCTCCCTGTTTGAGTGGAAACGTGTCGTGGAGCTGTTACGTGGAGGCAATGACCTGGGTTCAGCCCTGCCGTTGGCTCCCAATGCAAGCGATGTGCTCAAATAGATGCGATCGTGTCAGATGGTGGCACTTCCATTGGGAAGGCTCTTCAAAGCTTACCAACCTGAAGGACTCAGCTTGCTGAGGAGCAGTCTCGATTTATTATTAATGACTGGGTAAAACAATATCATGAATGACTGCAAAAAAATCTTGCATCCAGTTGGGCACATGATTATATGCTGCTGCTTTTCGGAACTGAAGTTCAACACTGGCTTAATTACTTTTGGTCTATAGTTATCTCTGGAACATCCTATCGATGTTATATGATCAATAAATAAACTTGGAAGAAAATTTAAGACATCTGTATGGACAAAAATATTGGGTATGAAATCATAGCACAATCTGCTTGACAAAAGAGGCTGTTAAAGAAAGATTAGTTTTCATAAACAACATCACTGCATGTTTTGAAATGCTTGGGTAGACTGCGCAGAAGGAAAGCAGCCGATGGAGTTGAGATGAGGAGGGAACTGTTGAATAGAGCTGCAGGAAAGCATCCCAGGGCACATCAGGGTGCCTTAGCCTGGCCCAAGTTGAAATACATAGCAAAGCAGCTGTACAAACCAGGAGCTGAGCTCGTGCCACCAGACCCAGCGTAGCTTCATGAGTTTCAGATTTCCTTCTCCAAAAGCCCATGGATTAAAGGCAGGGTTTATGTCCTGGGACTAGGGCATCACGCAAAGCAGCATCAGTGGCAGCGTGGAGTGGAGGGCGCTGCTCTTGTTTTCCATCTCTGTGTTTCTTGCCAGGCTTCTTGGACTTGAAGAGTTTTTCTTTGAGAGCAAAAGCCCTGTCTTAACCTCCTCTCTAACCGAGTTATCAACTCCATTTATTTAACGGCATGTGGAATCGCCGCAAACAAGTTGTCGATGCAGAGAGGGAGCTTTGAATTGTAATGCAGAACAGAAGGGGAAAGTGTCATAGGCAGAGATTAGTAGCTGAGGCCCTGCAAAATCAGAAAGAATCATGATGCTTTTCTTGGTGGTGAGAGGATGAACGAGCTGAAAACCAGTAGAAAAAAATTAGGAGGGAAAACCCATTCAGTCCTGCTTTTTATTTTGTCCAATCAAGTGAGAACAAGGTAATGAAGTTAAAGACTCTTAAACTGAAAGGGATGGGAACTTGAATCCTGACAAAGTTTGCTTTTTTTTTTTTAATAAATAGCAATTCGCTGCCACAGTAAATCAAAGCTGATGTGGCTGAATTTAAAATACAGACTGCCTAACTCTTCCAAAGGCAAGTTCAGAAAGGAGCATACAAGGAAAAAGGAGGCTTCAGTGGTAAAACAAAATGTGCTTTCCTCCCAGGTGTTGTGGGTTTCTCTTTCTTTCTTTTTAAAGAATCCAAAGTTTGCAGTTTGCACTCTGAAAATCATAATCGTTTCTCAGCATTACTTATGTGCTTTATGCTGGGAAAAAAATACCTTTAATTTTCGGGGGTCTCTATGCAGGCAATAGCAATGCTGTGAGTAAGAGGTTTCTTCCTCGTTGGGGTGCTGTCCCTTGTGCCCTCCTCATAACTCCCATCAAAGGTGATACACAATATTTCCAAGATGCTGGGAGAACAATTAATAAATTGCATTGAATAGAATTTCATGAGCCCTGCAACAGAAAAATGGATTACTTACAGCCCTGCCAGCCATCCTCCCCAGTCCCTCTCACGGCCATAACCTCGGAGGAACACTCACTTTACAGTTCACGCCACGACGAGGTCAGATCCAGTGTTGAAATAGGATTATGTACCAAAGGCAATCTTGAAATAATGTTAGTCTGAATGAACCCTGATAAAAATCAAGGAAACTCAGACCTCAGACCTCTCCCAGCCTGAAACCATACCAGCGCAGCCTGCGACAGTGTGTGCCAGGGGACTGTGTCTCCCGAGGTGTTCGCCTTGAGAGGCTTGAGAGTAAGGTTAAATGGGATTTACTTTTTTATTTTAGGAAGATTAAGGATGGATTCAGGCCCTACACCTTGGGAAGTGTGTTGAATCATTAGCCAAGAATGTCTCTGTGCCTCAGTTGTCCATCTTCACGTGGATGCTGACTTTGTATCTTACTTCCTTTATTAAGCTCTTAAATTTTGGATGGGTGCAGGGTGGATGTAGCTGCCTATAGATAAACCTCTCAGTGGCTGTGGACAGGCTGCAGTGGTCATAGCTGTTGTCTCGATCACAGTGCAGGATCAGTAGCTAAATGTTTGCCCTCCTCCATCTCTTGTTTCTGTCCTCTTCTATTAGGAATTCATCTTTGCATTTGGTATTGCTTAGTGGTAGAGAGCCCGGTTGCACCAGTTTGCTCTTCTCTGGTGTTGGGAAGGTATTGAATCAGCCAAGAAAAAAGATGGAATACAATTACAGTCCTAGGGGAGGTGATGGAGGGATGATGGTTGAAGTTTGGGTACTTCGATTGTATTGACAGATGGGATGACCCCTCAGGGAAAATGGAAGCCTTGTTATTTAATATGCTTACATGCTCTTTTCTGGGCAAACCGCCCTCTGTTCGTAGAAGACACCAGAAGATCTGGATTTTTCCATATCTGGACTTTTCTAAAGAAATGCAGGTGTGATAGATGATTCCTGGATCATACTTGCAATAATAAAGACCATAAATCCCAGGTGAGCTGTCCGTCCAGAGGAGGATGCTTGAAGAAGCGACTTGTCCCCAGTTTGGGACACCAGCTGAGGTTATGGTAGGTGCTTTCCTACCATAGAAAAGCTTGGTAGGGGCTTGTGTTGCTGGTGATGGACTTCCTTCTGAATGACACTTTCATGATAGAGGTTCAAGATGCAGATGGAAATACTATTTTTCTCCCGAGCTTTAAACAGTGCAAACTCAGTACAATGGCTTAACCGACACTTTTGAGGAATTTGGTAGCTACTAAAAACTCAACCACTTTTCTGGGATGTTCCTGCCATGTCTCTGAGCGTAGCAGAGGATTTCTGGAGGCCAAGGCAAGCACTTGGAAGGTATTTCCAGAGAAAATTGCAAAACTAAATCAACTCTGCATGCTGGTAGCTCTGTTGTGATGAAATGCATTGAACCAAAAAGTTCAGCGTTCTTAGAGGTTTTTCATGTGGTCAGTGCCAGAGATTTCTGATTAATAAGGAAAACAGGCTGGCTTCCTCCCTCTGAGGTGCTGGGATTAAAAAAATTAAGCAATGGGGTTGAGGAAAAGCCTGGAGCCAGAGGACACAGTGGTAGCAAAAGAGAGAAGGATAAGAATAAAAAGTGCATATCCCCAAAAAATAGTAGGGAGGGAAGTGGTTTCAAAAAGGCAGTGGGAGCCTTCTCAGAGAAGAGCTTGGTTCAGTGCCCTCTTGGATGTGCAGTTGATTTGCTGAGCATCTTTTCCAACCCTGATAAATATCTGAAACAGGGGAAACACTGCTGTCCTGGGAGTGGGATCATTAGGAAGACTGGTTTCGTCCGCTTGCCCTTGTTTGGATTCTCTAGTGTCTAATAGAGCTGAGCTTTTCTCTTGTGTGGTCTTGTCTTCTTTGGCTGGCCATCTGCTCTGAGTAGACAGGGAAGGTAATTGCCCCAAGGAGTTGTGGAGTCTCCATCTCTGAAGATACCTCAAACCCAACTGATGATGTCCTGAGCAAGCCGCTCCGGCTCCCATGCCTTGAGCAGGGACTAAGTGATCTTGAGGGATCCCTCCAGCCCCAGATACTCTGTAGTTCCCCATGTTCTCCATGGGAATGGTTCAAAGCTGTGCCAGTGGAGGTTTAAACGGGATATTAGGAAGGAGTTCTTTACCGAGAGGGTGGTCAAACACTGGAACAGGCTTCCTAGAAAGGTGGTTGATGCCCCAAGCCTGTCAGTGTTTAAGAGGCATTTGGACAATGCCCTTAACAACGTGCTTTAACTTTTGGTCAGCCCTGAATTGGTCAGGCAGTTGGACCAGATGATTGTTGTAGGGCCCTTCCAACTGAAATAGTTCTGTTCTGTTCTATTCCATTCCATTCCATTCCATTCCATTCCATTCCATTCCATTCCATTCCATTCCATTCCATTCTATTCTATTCTATTCTATTCTATTCTATTCTATTCTATTCTATTCTATTCTATTCTATTCTATTCTATTCTATTCTGTGTTCACAACTGTGAGGTCTCTACTTGCCAGTTTGTATTTTAGGAGGATTAGAGGCGGCTTAAGGATTGACTCTTATAAGTATTATATTGAATGAAGAATAAAGATGTAAGCCTCATTTTCTTGAGGAACGCATCCATAAAGGAAGGAGTGGGAAAGGTAGGAGAGAAAAGCAGAGTAGCTTATTCAACAGATCCACATTTCATATGTTGTCAGCAGGAGAGTGAATCATGGGGTCAGCACTGGGCAGGGTCAAGGGACGAGGGGAAGGGGCTGAGAAGAGCCTGGTAGATGTAAGCAGCCGATGCAGCAAGCCCTGAGTCATGGAGGGGGTTTATTAACTTAGGCAAGAACAAAGTTGTACCCAAAGGCATTTTGATGTTGTGCAGACATTTATGTAAGGATATCTATGTTTTCTGACTGTCCTGTGTCCCTGCCAACTAAATCCGATCACCCTCCACTTGAGTGTTTTTTTTCTTTATAAATGTAGTTCGATAATGAAATAGAAACACATGGGTTTTTTTCCAAATACCATGTTAATTTAAAAAAGGCCTTTTTCATTAGACATTATATACACAAGGGCTACAGATTACAAATGCAGAAAATTAAATTGTAAACTCTACAGTGAGGCCTTGGGGGGGAGAGTAATGAGAGACGCGAGCCCTCCCCTTTCCCCAGCCTCCACGAGGATGCTTGCATGGAGGCAGGCTGGGGAAGAGTACTTCCCTTCAAACTCCATAAACCACAAAGGATGGGTCAGATCCTTATCGTCTTTAAATTATACTCATAACTCCAGACTTGCTCAGTTTTCCAGAGTTAAATGACTTTTGTGCATGGATTTGAGATGAATTAGGGATTTTGCTTTTTTTTTTTGCTGCTGTTTCCAAGTAAGTTATTACTAAAAAAAAAAAAAAACAAGACAGATTCATCCCGTTTCTGATCCTAGATATTAATTAATATTAATTATTGCAATAAATCTGTCTCAGTTGAATCCCTTCAGCAGCTGAAGTCCATGACTGCGGCTGTGGCAACAGCTCCAGGTACAGCAGCATCCTTCGCGGTTCTCTTAATTAACTGTTTGCTGCTTCCTTAAGCCCCCAGGGAACTGCATGTGGTTCCTTTCCCATTACATGTGGTATGCACCCATTCTCCCAGCACACATTCTGTAATCCTTCCTTGCCCCATTTTTTTTTAAATCCTGAGCTGAAAACACTTGGTTCCCTTCATTTCTTGCTTTTTCCCGCAGTTGTAGCTTCTTACACTGTCTCTCCATCCTGAACCTTTTCTTTTTCTCCTTTGTGATGCCCCTGGGCAAGAAGGATGCTGAATTAGCCATAAGGTTGCCTGGGATATATTATATACTGTTTAATATCTTCATCAGTGACACAGACAGTGGGATCAAGTGCACCCTCAGCAAGTTTGCAGACAACACCAAGCTGAGTGGTGCGGTTGACAGGCCTGAGGGACGGGATGCCATCCAGAGGGACCTGGACAAGCTCAAGAAATGGACCCATGTGAACCTCATGAGGTTCAATAAGGCCAAGTACAAGGTCCTGCAGGAAGGTGATTCTGCCCCTCTATTCCACTCTGGTGAGACTCCACCTGGAGTACTGCATCCAGCTCTGGGGCCCTCAGCACAGGAAAGACACGGACCTGTTGGAGTGGGTTCAGAGGAGGGCTACAAAGGTGATTGGAGGGCTGGAGCACCTGTCCTGTGAGGACAGGCTGAGAGAGTTGGGGTTGTTCAGCCTGCAGAAGACAAGGCTCCATGGAGACCTTATTGCATCCTTTCAATACTTAAAGGGGGCTTATAAGAAAGACAAGGACAGACTTTTTAATAGGCCTTGTAGTGATAGGACAAGGGTTAATGGTTTTAAACTGAAAGAGGAGAGATTCAGACCAAATATAAGGAAGAACATTTTTACAATGAGGGTGGTGAAACACTGGCAGAGGTTGTCCAGAGAGGTGGTAGATGCCTCATCCCTGGAAACATTCAAGGTCAGGTTGGATGGGGCTCTGAGCAACCTGATTTAGTTGAAGATGTCCCTGCTCATTGCAGGAGGGTTGGACTAGATGACCTTTAAAGGTCCCTTTCAACCCAAACT
>VZSZ01005498.1:318215-329757 GCA_013398815.1 Ibidorhyncha struthersii
CCCCATATTTACTTCAAACTTGCCAGAGCAGTTTTCTCCTGGTGCATTTACAATTCCCCAAAGTTTTGAAAAAAGAGCTGCTTTTGAGGTGTTGTTGATCATCGGGACTACCCACTGCGGGATGGGGGAGCATCAGGTTTGGGCAACACACTGTGCAACATGTCCTTAAACAGCACAGCACCTTTTGAGGACCCATCTCAGCCCTTGGGAACCACTCTCACCCCAAACCCTCCCTTTGAAGCCCTATCAGTATGCTTAAAAAGCATGTTTAACCCCAAAAGGGAGTTTCTGCTATTTCCTTCAGCCCTTTGCAAACCCTCATGCCGCCTCCCCATTGCTGTCCCAGCCACGGATGTCAAATTCCCCGCTCCGCCGGGACGTTGCCGTCGTCCGCTATTGCCTTGTTTCCCCACTAATTGCTTTATAATAGGGCGATAACTCTGTGTGCACATCATAAAACATCTCTTCCCAGGATTTATACCCTAGATGTCAGTGCAAAGGTGATTTTGCAGCAGTGGTGGGCCTCCTTTCTCCCCTAACCTGGCTCTTGGCATCCGAAAACTGCCTTTGTTTATACCTTTCCAAGGCTGTGACAATAAGTGCGAGGCCATCCAGAGGTTAGTGTGACACTGCGTAAGGAAAAGCCTTTGCTTTTGTTTTCAGATTCCTCTGAAGGTTGTTTTTTTTTTTATCTACAACAAATAGCCATAAATCCTGCTGGTTCTCCCCGTGCCCAGGGCTGCCTGGCTGCAGCACAAGCCCGGTGGATGCAATAGCAGGATGAAAAGCTGCTTCAGCTGAGATCCCTCCTGATGCTCAGCCTCTTCATCACATCATATTTAGTTACAGGAAAGCGTGCCCTGCAAGGTTTTGGGTGTTTAATTAATGGGAAGCCGGCCTTTGGTCACCCTGGGTATTTTCAGGAGGTTTCTCAGGATGCCAAAAGCAAGTGTTGCATGCTTTCTGCACAAGAACACTGTGGGGTTTTTTTTCCGTTACACGTTAGTTTCCTGCAAATTTAAAGTTCCCGAAATGGTTTGCACCCGCCAAAAATGGAACAGGTTCAAATAAGCTCAATATATTCTCAAAAGGAGAGGGATTCTGTAGGGCAAGAGGTGGCTGGCCAGGCTTCCAGACAAACCCGACACGAGTGTGAATTTTAAATTCTCCTCTTTTAACCCTTCCTGGATGCACATTTTGGGAGCTTACCTGAAAGTCTGGGGCCTAGAGCGTGCAGCCCTCCAAAAAGCATTGGCCCAGCCATTGCTGTCAAACGGAGCCCAGTGATTTCATGGCCTTGGCGTGTAAAATTTGCTTTATGCTGTAGATGCTAAGAGGAATGATGAGCTGTCCCAAGGGGAAGTTTGGTGGTGTCCACTCAACCAAAAAGAGAGACTTTTTACAGTGTGGATAGAAAATATAAGGTGAAATAATGACCTTTAATCTTGTCGTGGTTTTGCCTCAGCCGGCAACAAAGAACCAGGCGGCTGCTCGCTCAACCCCCCCACAGCAGTGGGGAGAATTGGAAGAAAAAGGCAAAACTTGTGGGTTGAGATAAAGGCAGTTTAACAGAACAGCAAAGGAAAGAGGAAAACAACAATAATAACACTTACAGAGGAATGTACAAACACAATTACGATGCAACCGCTCACCCACCAGACCCGGGCAGCCCCAACCCTCTCCAAGCTGCGACTCCCTGCCCCCTGCCCCGGCCAGCTCCCGCCATAGCCTGGGCATGGCTCACAGGGTATGGAATACCTGTGTCCCGGGCCAGATCCTTGGGAAAATTAACCCCATCCCCACCAGAACCAGGACAAATCTTTACGTTTTCCATGGTAATTTATTAGTCTCTAAAAGCCAAAGAAATACACTTATTTTTTTCCTGAAGTTGGGTGTTACCAAATTCACTGATTTCTAACTTCTGCAAAGTTATTTTATTTCTGTGTTTGCTTTTAGCCAAATGCTTCCTACCAGTCTTGTCTTCACAGCTGTTTTAAATATCCATTTGCTTGTGCGTCTGCCTCTCTGTAGAATATGCTAAATGGCTCTAAATGGCTCTCGCTGTTTTCCAAACACTATTTCAGACTCTGGAAATATATAACCCATGGCCTTATAAAAATAGTTCTAATCAACCACCCAAATTGCAGGGTTATTTCACAGGCCAAATTAGTTTTGCAGGTGACACCAGTAGATAGAGGGAACGATAGTGCCTCTTGGGGGGACATCCCTGGAAGTTGGTGTGTTTGCAAAGCCAAGCGAACCTTCTCACTGAGAGCTGGCAGCATCTGAGGCCACCTCCTCCATCCCCTCATCCCTGCTCTTTGCAGCCTCTGCCTTGGGCAGAGACCCCAACATCACCAGTTTCTTCTGCAGTGATGCTGGATCCATCTTCTCTGGACAGGCTCATGCAAGCTGTGCTAGAGTAAGTCTTCTCCACACCTCTAATACTGTGTTCAGTTTTGGGGCCCTCACTACAAGAAAGACATTGAAGTGCTGGAGCATGTCCAAAGAAGGGCAACGAAGAGAACAAGTCTTATGAGGAGCAGCTGAGGGAACTGGGGTTGTTTAGTCTGGAGAAAAGGAGGCTCAGGGGAGACCTCGTCACTCTCTACAGCTACCTGAAAGGAGGTTGTAGCAAAGTGGGTGTCGGTCTCTTCTCTCAAGTAACAAGTGATAGGACAAGAGGAAATGGCCTCAATTTGTGCCAGGGGAGGTTTAGATTGGATATGAGGAAAAAATTCACCAAAAGGGTTATCAAGTACTGGAATAGGCTTCCCAGGGAAGTGGTGGAGTCAACATCCCTGAAGGAATTTAAAAGACCTGTAGATGTGGTGCTTAGGGACATGGTTTAGTGGTGGACGTGGCAGTGTTAGGTTTAGGGTTGGAGTCAATGATCTTAAGGGTCTTTTCCAACCTAAATGATTCTAAGATTCTCCAGGGAGGCTTGTGTAGAAACCAGGGCGGAGAGGAGCCATGAGGACAGCAAATGGGGGAAAAAATACCCATTTTGCTCAAAGTGTTTCCTTAGTGCTGCAGGACCAGCAGTTCTTGCATCACTCAAGCTCTCCCTTTGCTATCTTCTGGGGCGAGGACATTTCTCTGGGTGAGGACCCATGACAAGTAAATGATGGGAAGCATGAAACCACGTGTTGGTGCCCCCATCACCCACCCTTCCCAAATCCCTATCTCCTGTTGTGTTCCTCAAACCATCCAAGATGCGTTCTGCTCTGCAAAGGTTTTATTTTTATTTTGTATTTGTTTCCTATGACACCCCATAGAGTGGGATGCTGTCTGGTGGCTTTCTCGTTTACCCTGAGCACCTTAAAGAACTTCATGCCACCTCCAAACAATGCTGCTTACCTCCTCAGCCCCTGCCCCGAATGAACATTAAAGTGGTCTATAATTAGGAAAACAGTATGTTTCCAGTCTTGCAAGCAGGGAAAGGCTATTTATCCAGCAAAGTAGCAGCAGAGCCAGTGCTGGAGCCGTGTGGTCCCAGCTCTGAGCCGGACCACCCGCGGGTACCACAGTCGTCCTCCCGCATCCCGCAGGTGTTTGAATCCTTGAAGCAAGCAAGCCCAGTCTTTTTGTTTGCTATATAAAGAACCAAAAAGAAGTAGTTCCAGGTCTAAGCCTGCCTCCTGCAAAGCCAGGCAAGGGCATTGCAGTGTGTTTTCTGTTTACAGTAGAGCTTAAAGAAATAAGCATCAGTTACATAGGGGGAAAAATGAGAACACAGTCAAATTGGACCCCAGGGCAAGGCTCACCGAGAACAATAGATCTGCTAAACAAAACCGCTGAGGATAAGGAGGAAGTTATCATGAAAAGCAGGGGATATATTAATTTAGTTTTGAGTGGTTTTAAAAAAAAAAAAAAAGGAAGGTATTTCAAGCACTTGAACTTGAGTGTATCTATTTCGCCGCCCAGACGCTCTCCTGTTGAACGGCTGAGTGACCTCTACGGCAGGAATCGCTGCCGCCAACGCGGATGCTGAGCTCTCCCTTTCCTTACATGTCAGCTGGGAGATGAAGAGGCGGCTGCCTCTGCCTCCCGTCACGCGTGTGTCTTGAAAATAAATAGGAGGACGATGACGGGCTGCAATGCTTTGCGTGAAGAGGGCAGCCAGAGTTTAGGAGGCCATGGCCTGAGAAAGGTTTCCTGCTGGGTGAAAGGACCACCGGACCCATTACTGTGCCTTGCTGCTCCTTTCTTTTTGCTTTTTCTTGGGTCTTTTGAGCAGAAAGCCGTGCAAGCCCTCTACGGGTCGTCCCCACTCGCTCCTGTGGGAGCTGCCGCAGAACCCATACACAACTCATTACACACACAGGAGGAGAGGACAGCACACGAGCTCCTCTGTCTCCCTCCTATTCCCTCAAGTAACTGCTTCTCTATGTTCTGCCAGTGCCAGTGCACGCCACGCTGGTTCCTGGTGGCTCCCGGCGTTTCCATCGCTCCCCCTGCCTGAGGATGATGGGAGGAAGCACGCCGATAATGCTCATTAAATTTATAGCCGTGTTGTGCTGTAATGTTTAATCAAGGTTACGTGACTGTGTGCTGCCGCGCAGGGTACAAGTTCAATGCAAGGTGAATCTTGTCTGAGATAATCTGAAAGTTCATTTGGAGGTGAAGGCAGCGGCAGCTTCTCATAGACTGGATGGGGTTAGCAAGAGGTCACCTCTTTTTTTTTTTTTTAATCCCCTTTTTTAATGTGTAAACAAAAGAAAAATACAACTTTGCAGAGGACTTGGAATCAGCTGAGCAACAGGAAAATAATCATGACATGCTGGCCCCGTGGTGTGGTTTGGTACCCAGCGAGCGCCCAGCTGTGTGGCTCAGAGAAGGTGATGCCGGTGCCTTTAGGGACGGCGGGAGCAGTTTAATTCAAATATCATGGCTTTCTTGTATGGTTGAAGGGAGGGACCCTAACTGGTGAGCTCAGAAAGATGTCGCTGGCTCGCCTGTCCCTGCTTCCCCCTGCCGGTGGCACCCCCCTGACAGGGAAAACACCACGCAGTGACCCTCACCGGGGTATCTGGGCATCATGTCCTGGCTGCCGGTGGCACCAAGCGGGACTGTATTTATCTGAAAACGTGGCTTAGTTGTCTTCTGGGGAGACCCTGATCACTCTGCGGGTACCTAGATTTGCTGCTGAATTGTCAGTGGATGGGGAGCGTTAACCTCTCCCGCACCAAAATCTTTCTGGCTGTGAACACCTGCTTTGTTGTTTAATCGGGAACATTTTTCCCTACAAAGGTGGCATTTAAAGTGATTTTTTTCCCCTCTGATACTATAGGGTCGATGATGGAGGTGGTCTGTGTACAGGCTTATTTGGAGGACCGCTGCTTTTCTCTTCTCTCGACCCACTTTCCTGTATTTAGCGGGTTTTGTACTTTTTTTTCTGCTCTCGTTAACTCTTCTTCTTCCTTACAAAAGCATCCTGACCTGCAGCTGAGATATTAGGATTTTCCATGTTATTTCTTAATGTTTTCTTTGGAGCTGCTGATTTTGAAGTGTGGGTCAGGCAGGGTGAGTCAGGTAAATGCACAAGGCTATATGCACCTGGACTACAGCAGCAGAGAAGGTATTTCTGTATACAAGGGGTACCTGCACGCATGGTGCCATCATGTCCCAACCATGGAGCAGTGGATCTTTTACCATTAGTAAATCCAGCTTCTCCTCCCCATAATAGCTTAAAAAATACTTCTAAGAATAACTATCTACAAGCTGAGTGCTTTCCAAGCATTGCATCCCAAATTTGGCCACCATAACCTCAGATGCTGACCCCAAGCATTTAGCCAGGCTCCATCCTTGCTGGGTACAGCGATGGACGCATCTCCCAGCCGTGCCCACTGAAGATCTGAGCTGGAGAGGCTGCTGGAGGGATGCTTGTAAAGGAGACATCTTTGCTTCGGGAATGAATTCCCCTTTGTGATCATTAAATGGAAACGCAAAGTGTTATTCAATAGCGGTCCCTGGAGAATGGTCTTCCGAGGTTCTTTCATTTCTTTTGGCTGCTGCCCAGTATTGTCTTTTTGTCTTACGCAGATTGTAGGATCTGGAGGGTAGAAATACAGTCATCTTTTCTGGGTGGAAAGCACCATGCAAACTTGTGAACCTGCGTGGAGAATTTGATGAGTCTAAATAATTATTTTTTATGAGTGCAAATTGGCTACTAAATCCAGCAAGGCAGAGTTTTCTTTTGTTCTTTTGGCCATTCATAAAGTCCCCTGTCTGGGTGGTTATCGCTAGAACCAACTGATTTTATTCTGAAACATTGAAATCGCAGTGTTTTTGTATCAAATAATTTTCATGCCTTGGTTGTTTTTTTTTCAAGCAGCATTGCACAGTGCTTTGCAATGGTCAGAAAAACTTGGGATTTCCCTAGAATTCAGTTCAACCTTCCCTGTGGGCAAGCCTCCAGTGAATGACTAAAGCCATGATCTTGCACCATCAAAGTCAGGAGGAGCATGAACGAAGCTGATAGGGACTTTCCAGCCATCTTCAAGACTGTCACCATAACACAACGTGCTAATCCTCAGCATCCCCACCCTTTGCTCTTGGGCTACTTTGCATCACTTCTCTTGAAGCCTGACAACCTTTTGTGGCTCCTTCATGTGGTTTTGTGTCGTAGGCTGGGAGAAGAAGGTGGATTCCTCAAAGCCATATTTAGCCCAAAAGGGAGTTTTTTTGCCATAAGTGCGGAAGTGACCTCCAACCAGAAAAGCAACGTTTTTCGGGTAGAATTGTGTTTGTTAAGATTTTAAGACCCTTGGAATAAATATCTTCTGAATCAGTAGAACAGTCAACCTGTGTAATTACAGTGTTACTTCAAAGAAGGTGGAAAGCCAAAGGTTTTCCTCCTAATAAACAATGAACATTTGCAGATGGAAAACCAGAAGAACTTTCTGTGCACACAGTGCAGGCAAAAAATTTTCTGGAGACATTCCCCTGGAAATCTGACGTAAGAAATACAAAAACTTATAAACAGGCAATCATATGAATCTGACAATAACCCAGACTGGACAGATTAAGGCTTTGTTGGTCTCGAACTTTTTTTCTGTTACATACTGTCCCATCTGCCGTAAATCTTTCCAGATTTTTCTCATTTTTTTTTCCAGGAAGTTTCACTTTTGCACATAGAAGTAAACAGAAAAAAAAAGGAAAGATAAAATTGCTGCTTTAACTTGCAATATCAATCCAGTTAAAATGTGAGATGAGGAACTTGGAATTTATTCTCGTCCCTCTAGCATCAGCATTTAGGAGGAAGGACAGTCCCAGGTGGGACATCTGCCCAAGAGACCTGGTGGGGACACTTGAGCGTAGAGTTACTGTGCCTTACAGAGAGGTCGAAGCAGGCTAGACAGCACTCTAATCTACAGTAACTCCTAGAATTCCATCTCTCTCTTGCAGGCAGGTCTGGTAAGCACCTAAAATAAGATTGACCTTCCCTGAGCTCCATGTGCATTTATCCTGTGGCTTGCTCATCCCTTTGGCTTGTGCGGTGTTGGGTTGCTGCAGGTGCTGTCCAACCCCTCACGCAAAGTACACTCAATACATAGAGAAAATCTTAATTTCCAGTGAAATGGGTGACAAATCTGCTCCTGCTTTCATTTAGGCCACAATTTTAACCTCTGTGTCTTTCACAAGTAAGCGAACAAACATCATGTTCCAATTCCTGGTGCCTTTTCTTCTTAGCAATGCTATTGTCCAAACCCACGTCTCCCCATGGGTTAGAGTACTTCTTTCTCTTTCAGTATTACTTTCCCACGAGGCATAATTGAAACCTCACCAAAATAAATTATTTTGAATGTACTTGTCTGTGGCTGCTGATGTTGGAAACTCTTTGGGCTTTTGTACTCTGTAACAATTACCCGCTGGCTGGCGCTAGGGGCTGCTCAACCGGTGGTGGGGATGGGTTGTGGGCAAGCTTAGGCATGGGCAAACTGGGAAATGGCACTGATTTGTATTCAGTAGTTTCTTCTGCTTTTATAGAGGTACCCAGCAGGGCAAGGTCTTACCTGGGTGTTTTCTAGTCGCACTGGAATCATCTTGTCCCTTCGTACAGGTGCATTTAGGTGGGATGATGGTAGGACCAAAGTGCTGCCTTCCTCTGAGCCTCTTGTTGTCACCTTTATCAAAGAAGCTGTGGTGTTAAATCAGTGACATGAGCTTTTTAAAGAAAAGATCTTGGTAGGTTTGTAAACTAATGATGTGATCTCTTGCAAACTGAAGCACAGCTGGTTTGTAGAAGGTCAAAGGCTGTTCATTCTGCATGCTGCCTGCAACAAAAGCTGAGGAAGAGGAGCATCAGACTTAGAGGTTGTAAAGATAAGGAGGGATAGTAGAGCTTTTTAGAGCTGTGTTTAGCTTGGTTCTGAAAATATTCACTCCTCCTGCCCCCAGAAAGCAAGAGCAGTTGCTCATGAACATGACCCTCAGCAGGTTTCAGGGCAGGAGTGCTGCCTCCAGCCTGGAAACCCCCAAACCCAACTTAACACTTCTCCACACCCTGGCATCCAGGGGGCATAAAGCTCATCCTGAAAGCTGTCAGGCATAGCTGTGGCATAGCTGTCCCTTCTGTGTTGATCTCATGCACCCACTCTTGGCACCAGCTAGACCAGGCCAGGCTCCTCCAGACGCCTGGCTGTCTCCTGCTTTACGAAGCAGCAAGTTAACTCTAATTCCCTTAGCTTGGTTGGATGTGAGAAATCCGGGATAATTGCGTGTAAATTTGTTGAAACAGGTTGCAAGATTTGCCAGCGAATGGTCTTGAGTCGCCCTTCCCTTTTCATCCTTCAGTGTGTGTGTGAGTGTGCTGATGGTGTTTGTTTTGGGTTTTTTTAATTGCAGTTGGTGCTTTGCAGAAGGCATGTCAGGCAGTAACACCTCGCAGCCCAGCTCTGGCCAGCTCCAACATGTGGTCCCTGAGCACCATGGAAAGTCAACAACTCCTAGCAGAGAGAAGTCTGTCTCCTGCTGTACATGTGCTTGGAAGAATAAGAACTAAAAGGGTAATTAACAGCAGCAGGGACACAAGAATTCCCCAGTTTGGGGTTTTATCAAAGGGAAGGTTTAGTTCTTTATGGGTTGTTTCTCACCAGCCCTTGCAACATCTCATTGCTGGTGGATCTGCTGATACTGTGATAGTGTTGGCAGAGGACAGTCCTTTTCAAGCCATCTTGATGCTCTCTCTTGTCACTGGGAGTAAATATCATGGTGGATAAGAGGGGAAGGGTTGTTTGTTTCTGGGATAGAATCATAGAACTATAGAACAGCCCAGGTTAGATGGGACCTTGAAAGATCATCTGGTCCAACCTTTTCTGGGAAAGGAAGTCTAGACAAGATGATCTAGCAGCCTGTCCTATCACATCCTGAAAATCTCCGGCAATGCTCTACCACATCCCCAGGGAAGTTGTTCCAGTGAACAGTTGTTCTCATTTTAAGAAATTTCTTTCTTATACTGAGATGAAACCTCTCCCAGTACCACTTGGAGACATTACCCCTTGCCTTCTCCATGTGGTTCCTTGTGAAGAGCGAGCCTTCATCCTCCTTGTAGCCACCCTTTAAGTACTGGAATACTGTGATGAGAGTCCCCCTGAGCCTTCACTTCTCCAGGAAAGGACCTATACCTTGAAATAAAGTGAGAGTCTTCAGGATGGGGTCGTTTCTCCTTTCACCATCCAGTTACTGCGTTGCTGTGAGGCTCTTGTGCCAGATTGCATCTGCTGAGGGCTCTTTTATAAATACCGGTAGTTCATATGTGATTTTGGCTCTGCAAAGACAGGATATTGAAAAGCAAAAAGTCTGGGGCATGAGGGAAGACATTGACACAAGCGCAGAGGTGATGATGGTTCTTTTGACTTTAACGGGACCAAGGCACGTGTCTATTATGCAACCAAATTCCTTTGGCAAGGACTGAAAAAAGCAAAAAGTTTGCTTGCCGGGGAGCAGAAAGATGTGGTTTCCATTGCTGGCTGGACTGCAGACTGCTCTCTTGTCTTGGAGCAGCTCCGGTTTTGGACAATTGCTCTTAGCTTTAATTCAGACAAGTTTTGCTTTCTGCTCCAGTGGATGTAACATAGTGTCTGGTGTCATGGCGGTTCTGTCCCGGGAAGCTCTTCCCTCTGCTGACAGGGGATGATCACACTTCTCTTCTAGTAGACTTGTCCATGAGCCTAGAGCATTTCGTGTGTCTCAAGTTTCCTGCAGATCAAAGAGTTTGGGTGCAAATCCCTGATCATGGATTCTCAGAGTGGCACTGCATTGGTTCAGAGGAGTGAAAAGAGAAAAAAAGAAGAGCCAAATGTTGCATGAAGTTGGGGAATTCAGGAATTTTCATCTGTCCTGCAATAACACTTGGCCTTTGTGTCTTAGGCTTGAGGAGTGGAGGAGAAGTCCTTAGGGCTGAGAGGATCTAGAGTTATCCCTGCAGCATCATCCTGACTTAGATCTGAGATAGGACAAGGTTTTTTTGTGGGGGTTTATTTCCATCTTAGAAAACATGGGTCTCCCTTTCCTGCCATCTTCTTTATCTCTAGCCACTGTGCATCACCTCCCAGGTTTGTGCAGAGCCCGCTGTGCCGCTGGTGCAGGTGTGCAAGTGCTGGTGCTTTCTTTGATCTTGTTCCAGGGGCGCTGGAAGAGCTTGCAAACTGTGTTTTGAATCAGTTTGGATTCACATTACATTATTTCTGGCTTGGCTGAAAGAATTTTATCCAGATTCATGTCATCTTGTGTCAGACAGAACATACTGTTCCGCTTTGCTTTGCATCTGGAGGGAGAAGCTCACAAAGTCATTGTGATGTCCCCATTTCCTTTGCCACCAGCATGCTATTAAGTTGCAACCATCCTTTCCCTGTACTTGATGTAAGGGCTGTAAAAACGTGCCTTCGCTTTGAAAAAAACAACATTTTTGAAGAGTTTGAGATGGTGATATTACAAGGGGAATGAAAAGGAAGTGTTTTTCGAGGTGGAACTGAGGGAAATGGGGAGAAAGTGCTTCTTGGCCCCGGCCAAAGGAAGCCTGGGGCAGGGCTGGGAACTGGTTTCCAGTTTAATTCTTTCTTTCCAGAGTTGCCCTCTCTTGAATCACCATTTGAGTAACAGCTTATATATGTGTATAAAAACAATTAATTTATTTTCTTCAGTACCTTTCTTTTGGAGGCATACTCAAACCATTCTCCGTTTCTTCATTTTTATAAACATACATGTGAACCTCTCCCCGCTCTTGCAGCAAAAATGCTTCTTGTGCCGTGGGAAGCTGCAAGTTCGCAGCCCCGCTCTGCGCACGCAGCACGTCTGCAGCTTTCTGAGTTTATTCCACTTTCATATCATCATGGTAAAAGCTCCTCTTTTTTCCTCTCCCCCCACCCCCACCCCGCTTCTTTTCCTTTCCCCCCAGTGTATGTGCTGTCGGGTTTGATTTATAGCCTTGAAAAGGAGACTCTAGTTTGAAGAATTAATGGTATTTGCATATTTTATTTGGAATCTCCCCCAGCAGGCCCGCCACAGCCGAGTGCCGCTGTGCAGGCGGGGGTTTGCT